>APFE031078564.1:0-34175 GCA_000404065.3 Pinus taeda | reverse complement strand
TGAAAGTTCCATCACTGTGTAAGTATGTGTACTATGTATCATTTATAGATTACTTCTCAAGGAATACATGGATATATTTCCTTAAGAAGAAATTTGAAGTCTTTGACAGGTTTAAAGAATTTAAGGCTCCGGTGGAAAATCAGACAGAGAAGAAGATAAAGGTGCTAAGGACAAATAATGGTGGAGAATTCTGCAGAAAGAAATTTGAAGAATTCTGTAAGAAGTGTGGTATAGCACAGTAGAAGGCTATTCCATATACACCTCAACAAAATGGAGTCGCAGAAAGAATGAACAAGATGTTGATGGAGAGTGCAAGAAGCATGCTCAGTGGTGCGAGGTTAGGACAGGAATTCTGGGCAGAGGTAGTGGATACTGCATGTTACTTGGTCAACATGTCACCTTCATTGGCATTGGAGGATAAGACTCCATAAGAAGTATGGACTGGTAAGAAACCCTCTCTTTCACATCTGAGGGTATTTGGATGTGATGCATATGTACATGTTCCAAAGGAGAAACGAACCAAGTTGGATAGTAAATCTGAAAAAGTGCATCTTTATTGGGTATAAGGATGGTTTAAAGGGTTATAAGCTTTGGAACCCAGTCAGCGGAAGGTTGTGTACATTCGAGATGTGGTGTTTAGAGAGGTGAAAGATGTTATCAAACATGAAGTCCAACGAAAGGAACCTGTGAAGATAGAGTTTGAACTAAAGGAGGAAGAATCAGACTCTGTAGCAGAGGAGGAATCAGAAGATGAAGAGCCACAAACTCCGGCTGTGAGAAGATCAGTTCGAGAATGAAGGCAGCCAAAAAGGTATAGTCCATCTGCCTTCTGTTCAAATTTTGCTTTGTCTGTCACTGATGATGATCCCAGAACTGTGAAAGAAGCAGTGGATTCAGAGGATGGAAAACTCTGGAAAGAGGCCATGGTTGATGAAATGGCATCTTTGCACAAAAATGAGGCTTTGGATCTGGTGGAGTTGCCGACTGGAAGGAAAAAAGAAAAAATCATATAGTGGTGGAAATGGAAATAAGTATGCTACAAACTAAAGAATTCAGGAACTCTTTTTGGGAGATTTTATGGTCACAAAAAAGACCATGTTGAAAAACTGATTTTGGATGGCTGTATTACTGATAGTATTGGTGATTAGCCCACTAATATTTAAGTGTCAAGTACTATAATTTCACCTAGGAGTTCCTCACCACCAAGCACAAGTCCATCTTCTTTAGTTCCAAGTGTAAGTTCAATTCCTATTCCAAGTTACAGAAGAAAGGTAAGAAGCTTAAGCCATATTTATCTAAGGAGTACAAGCCAAGAACATTAAGAAAATCCAAGTGGCTAACCAATAATTTTTTCTTTATTTTATCACTCTAATATTGACCCTCATCATTTGAAGGTGCAAGAAATGCAAGAAGAGATGGATTCAATTCATAGGAATGATACTTGGGAACTTACAAATATTCCATATAGCAAGAAACAAATTCATACTAAATGGGTTTACAAGACTAATATAATAATGATAGGAGTATTCAAAGGTAGAAGGAAAAGTTAGTCGTAAAAGGATTCATACAAAGGTATGGTATCGACTATGAGAAGAAATTTTCTCCATTAGCAAGACATGAGACTAATAAAGTGATGATTTCTCTAGTAGCTTGGAAAACACTGTGCATTCATCACATGGATGTGAAAAGTGAATTCTTGAATGGATACTTGGAAGAGGAAGTGTATGGGAAACAACCACAATGTTTTGAAGTGTAAGGTAAAAAACAACAAGTGTACAAGTTAAAAAAGGCTTTATATATATGGCCTCAAACAAACACCATAAGCATGGTATGCCAAAAATGATTGGTATTTTTTGAAGAATGGCTTCAAGAGAAGCACGAATGAACCTACCCTTTATTACAAACATGAAGATAATGATATTGTTGTCGTAAGCTTGTACGTTAATGATTTATTATATATGGGTAGTAATTCTAAGATGGAGAATGAATTTCAAATTGCCATGATGAATGAATTCGACATGAAAGATTTAGGTCTCATGCCATATTTTTTATGAATGGAAGTTTATCAACCAAAATATGAAATTTTGATTTCCCAACAAAAATATACAAAAGGTATGTTTAAGAAGTGCAATATGGTTGTTGACTGTAACCCAACCTCTACTCCAATTGCCCATGGAGTTGTGGTGTGTAGACATGATGGTGCTAAAATTGTTGATTAGACAACTTTCTGAAGTATTGTTGGGAGTTTGAATTTTCTAACACATAAAATGCATCATATTGCTTATTCAGTTTCTCTTGTTTCAAGGTATATGACCAAGTCATCTTAACTTGATATTAAGGCAGCGAGGAGAACATTAAGGTCTGTGAAGGGCACTACTAATTTTGATATTCATTACTATACCTCTAAAAGGTTTAAACTTGTTGGTTTTAGTGATTCCAATTGATAGAGTAGTTTGGATGATTGAAAGCCTACATCTGGTAATTTGTTTTCTCTCCATTGAGGTTTGATTACTAGGAGTTAAAAGAAGCAAACTACAATTTCTCTTTTAGACACAGAAACATAATATATTTCAATCACTCTTGCAGGTACACAAGCATTGTCGCTTAGAAGTGCTGTAGAAGAAATTGGAGAAAAAAAATTCAACCAACAGTGATATTTTGTAATAACATGAGTGTAAATAAATTAACCAATAACCTAGTCCATTGTAGTAGAACAAATCATATTTATTTGAAATATTATTTTATTAGAGACCAGGTTCAGAATAAAGATGTTGACTTGAAATACATTAAACTAAAAAACAACTTTCAGATGTATTTACTCACCATCAAGGGGGAGTATTTTGGTAATTGGCGAATGGAGATTTAATATAAAATAACAATTACTTTTAATATTGTTTATTTAGTGGAAGTTTTAGTTTACATAAATTTTGGTATAAAAACCACTTTTCAGTTTTCAACTATCAAACAGTTGAATGTAAGGAGACCAAATCATGTAAAAACTCTAAAAAAGTAGATACCAACAATAAAAGATTATTTCTTTGGAGAATTCACTAGAGATTTGTGTTTGGATTTTCATGATTTAATAAAAGGATTGTAATTTTTTTTATATGAGTCTACAATTATATTTTCCTCTGCTTAAAGATTTGTGTGAGATTTTAAAAATCTTCAGAAAATCAAGAAAATATTTGTTGATGTTCATCTACAATGATGTGAAAATTGGCCACCTTCCATTTTAATCTATAAACTTTTTTGCAATTGTTATAATATTTTCCCAATGTCTTTCTTGCATCTAGGTTAGGGTTTTAAGGTCTTTATTTTAGGGATTTTGTATCATGCAATTCAAATAGTTTTTTTGAGTGTTTCTTATTTTCTTTTGTTTACAATTGTTTCTCTTCTTTCCATTATTGCTTTTATTATGTTCTTTACCATTCTAATCAGTCACAGTCTCTTTATCCATGTCCATTTTATATTTCATCAAACATCATTCCCTTGATTATCAAATTTGCCAAAATTTTCTCAAAACAATTTGTCAAATGTGAGGATAACCATTTTTGTTTTAGCAATAAGAAATTTTGAATCACAAGTTAGATTCTCTGATCACAGAGCAATAATTCATCTACCATAAGTTGTTCATATGTTAAGGAAAATGGCACTTGTTAGCTACCATGTCCTTTTTTGAATTGTAAATATCAAAATAGATAGGAGAGTAGGTTAGTTTTAATCCCACTCTTCTCCTTTATGGAATCTCCAATTAAATTAAAATTGTCAAAAAACCAAATTTTATTTTTTTATGAACAAGTAAGTTAGATTCTCTTATCACCCGAAATTATTTATTTTCCATAAATTATTCACCCATTAAGGAAAATGACACTTGTTAGTTGCCATATATTTTTTTGAATTGTAAATTTTAAAATAGATAGGAGTGACTTCAATTCCTTTTAATATAAATATTCTATATTTGTTGTGGAATCTCAAATCAAATTAAATTAAACTTAAGTATATAAAATAATAATAAAATTATTGAGATAAATTCATCAAAGCATATTTTATTAGACAAATATAGAGAATAATAGGGCAACATGAGAATCCATTTCATTCGATAGAATTTTGGTTTGAGATACTTACCTTATACATGTTGCAGAATGCTATCATCTATTTATTTGTTAAAAAAGAATAAGTTGGTAAAAGGTGTTGCAATATAGCTTAATCCCTGTAATTTAAGTTGGAAAATGAAATCAAAGACTAATAACAAGATTTATTAGACAATTTCCACCAACTTATTGTATTACTTCACCAAATGAAATGTTCTTAGTTTATATTAATAGTTTCATAACATTAATACTTAATCCTAAAAATTAGATATTTTCACTCAAAACACCAAGTTAATTTTTAAAATGATCTTAACAATCAAATTTTATGATAGTTTGTTTTGAAACACATTAGGGGAAAAGTAATCAATCAATTATAATAGATTTTTTTGATGGATTGTGCCGTTAATGAGTATCATAAAGATTTAAATAAATCAGTGCAGTTAGCTATGTATGTAAAAATATTTTAAATATAAAAAAAAAATTACAAACAAGCTAATGTTAGACAATTTGAATAAATTATTGAGTGCAGAGACTCTTTATTACCTAATATTTTAGCCATGTTGTAAAATATTAGTTACTATAAGTTCAATCAGTTAAATTATATATATATTATAATATATGTATGTATGTATGTATGTATTGGTATATGTATATGTGTATATGTATATGTATATATACATATACATATGTATATGTATATACACACATACATATACACACATACATATACATAATATATATATATACATATATATTATACATATGTATATATATATACACACATACATATACACACATACATATACATATATATATACATATAATATATATATTATATATATATACATATATATATATACATATATATACATACATACTATATATAATATATATATATATTATATATATATATATAATCTCTTAGAGTAGATTATATAAAATAATAATAAAATTGCGAGACAATTTCATCAAACAATATTTTATTAGACAAATATATAGAATGATAGAGAAACATGAGAATCCATTTCATTTGATAGAATTTCAGGTTGAGATACTAACCTTATACATGTTGCAAAATGCTATCATCTATTTATCTATTAAAAAAGAATAAGTTGATAAAAAGTATTGCAATGTAACTTAATCATTCTAATTTAAGTTGGAAAATGAAATCAAAGACTATTAACAAGATTTATTAGACACTTAATTTCCACCAAATTATTGTATTACTTAACCAAATGAAATCTGCTAAGTTTATATTAACAGTTTCATAGCATTAATACTTAATCATAAAAAATAAATATTTTCACTTAAAACACCAAGTTACATTTTAAAATGATGTTAACAATAAAATTTTAAGATAGTTGTTTTGAAACAAATTAGGGGAAAAGTAATTAATCAATTATAATAGATTTGTGTAGTTGATGGACTTTGCTGTTAAGGAGTATTGGAAATATTTAAATAAATCACTGTGATTCGCTATGTATGTAAAGATATTTTAAATATGAAAAAAATATTATAAACAAGCTAATGTTATACAATTTGAATAAATTATTGAGTGCAGAGACTCTTTATGACCTAGTATTTTATCCATGTTGTAAAACATTACTTACTGTAAAATATTATCTAGTATCTCTTTAATCATCCCAACTTTACCAAAACCTACTACCAGTGCCACTAGGATAATTAACCATATTGGCTCAATGAAGGATTTTTGAAGAGTATTCAAGATCACAATAATCCCTATGATAAATTGACTCCTCTTAGTTAAAGTAGTTTTCTTAGTTTGGGATATAGAAATTATTTTTGAAACATTAGGCATAATGTAATAAAATATTATACGAAACATATTTTAGTGATCGAGGTGGATATTGGTGGCCACCCACCAATTCCACTTGGACCCCCACCATTATTTCTTTCATTTTTTCCGTTTCCTTAATTGTAGCACAATTTACTATTTTTAGTTATTTTTCGGGTCCTAAACTTTGGGAGATCTACCATGAGCCATTTTTCTATAAAATTTTCTTTTCCATCATAGTCCTTTGAGATATCTTTCCAAGAAGGTATCATGTGTGTCAAATAGAGATAATATTACCAAGTCATGATCCTTGGAAGTTGGTTTTCCAACTGACCCCAACGGGGCCCATAAACTCTTGGTGTTACATCTCCTCAGGTTAGGGTTTTGGTTGTTTAGGGTTTTCTCTTATTGTTCAATAATAAAAAGGCCCTTGAGCCTCATTGTAAGGCAATTCAGAGGCATGTAGCCACCACATCTCTTCTTAGAGATAAGCTACCATCGCCCGATCTAGTTTATTTCCACTTCTGTTTGTAAGCATATTTGAGTATTTTACATTAATGAAATGAAGTATTAATTTTGTTGCATCTCTGTATTTTTGGTTATGCCTTTCGGGTTAACGAATGCTCCTATAACTTTCATGAGGCTCATGGATGACAAGTTTAAGATATTCACGAACTCATTTGTAGTGGTATACTTGGATGACATCCTGATCTTCAGCGAGATTTGGGAAGAGCACCTCTGCCACATTCGACAGGTTCTCTAAACATTATGGCGACACAATCTATGTGCCAATTTGGAGAAATGGACTTTTGGCATGACCCAAGTTTAGTATCTAGGATAGATTATTGATGAACAAGGGGTGCATGCAGATCTAGCAAAGATCCAAGTCATCTGGGATTGGCCATCTCTAACCACTCTAAGAGAGCTCCACAAATTTCTAGATCTTGCCAATTTCTACCACAAGTTCTTGTCGGGATTCTCTCATATCACTTGACCGTTGAGTCAAGAAACTAATGGGGGAGATAAAGGAGAATTCTTTTGGTCTGAATCTCAACAGAAGGAATTCATAGAGTTGAAACATCGCCTATGCTTAACACACGAGTGCTCACACTACCAGACTTGCAACAACCATTTGAGATCGAGGCAGATGCCTCTAACTATGCTATTGGGGCAGTCCTTACTCAACACAGGCATCCAGTGGCATATCATGGCGAGACACTTTCAGACATAGTCCAGAAGTATCTCGCTTATGATAAAGAGACGTATGTCATTATATAGGCCTATCGACGGGAAGGAAACGATCATCCACACAGACCATTGAACCCTGCAGTTCATACAGATGTAGGGGAAGTTCCAAAATGATCACCATCAGAATTGGTCCACATACCTACAACAATTACATTTGAATATCAAGTATAAGAACAAAAACACTAATAATACTGTAAATTGCCTCAGTTAACCACCGATCATGGCGTTAACCACTGTGCTCAACTCTTGTACACATGAGACTTCTGGTTTGCCACTTCTCTACAAAAGTGACCCAAAATTTGGCCACACATACCAGAAGCTCTTGGAGGGTCAGCATGTTCCATATTTTCACCTCCAGGATGCCCTTTTATACCACCTCAATCACCTTTGTGTTCCTTCAAGGAACTGTGCCAAGATGATTGGGGAAGCACACTACAGTCGAGCTGTTGGGAATTTTGGGGTCGAGAAAACAATGGCAGTAATGCATAAGTATTTCTATTAGCTTAATCTTCGACAGGATGTCGGGAAGTACAACAAAATTCTGCACTACCTATGTCATTTCCAAATTGACCATCAAGAAGCAAGGGCTCTATACTCCGTTTCCTACCCCTAGTCGACCTCGTGAATCCATCTCCATGGATTACATGTCGGGCCTTCCTTCTACTAAGCATGGAAATGACTATGTTTTTGTGGTCATCAACATATTCTTGAATATGGCCATTATGGCAGCCTACAAGATGAATATCACAGCAGAAGCCACTGTTAAACTATTATTTTAATGAGTGTGGGTACACTTTGGGATCCCACAGTCTACCATCTCAAATCGGGACAGCAGGTTCCTTGGTTCATTTTGGTCTAGTCTCTAGTCAATGCTGCACACCAAACTCACTAAGTCCACAACTTTCCATCGCCAAACTGATGGCCAAACATAGGTTGTCAACAAGATGATAGTACTATTGGGTTGTGTTATATTCATTCCATGACTAGCGCACATAGTTAACTGAGGGGTTAGAGGGGTGGAAGAGCCCCCCCTTTGTTGTGTTGATTGCGTAGCGAGGGGAGTTACAAGGGGTTTGAGGGGTACAGGTAACCCCACTCTACAAGGTTTGGATCATCACCCCGAAAAATTTTGGTTTTGGACCCTATGTTAGGTTGGGCGGACCTACCTATGGTTTTGTGTATGTTTTTTGCACATGGTTTTGGATGCGATGGTTTTTGGTCCATGGTCTTGGATGCAATGGTTTTTGGTCCATGGTTTTGGACGCGATTATTTTCAGTCCATGGTATTGGATGCTTTTATGTATTGTAACATTGAAAGGACAATAATGAAAAATCAAGTTGGTAGTCCTGGTTTTGGGATCCAGGGGATGTCTTTGTTGCTTAGGAGTTTTGCTTGAGCCCGTGGTAGATCTTGTTCAGTGGGATATTTGCGAGATCGATTCTACTAGTGAAAGAAGATGGTGAGCAGTGGAAAGATAGAGATCGATAAATTTAATGGTAAGAGTTTTGTGTTGTGGAAACTCAAGATGGAGGATCTGTTAATGGATAAAGATCACTGGATCATGGTAGATCTGGGTACTAAACCAATGAGAGTTTCTGATGAAGAATGGAAGAAGTTGGATCGAATAGGCAAAGAGCACAACACGATTATGTGTCTTAGATTCAGTATTGCTGAATGTATTAGGAGAAGCTATGGTGAATGATTTTTGGGACAACTTCGGGACTTTGTACCAATCTAAGTCTTTGGTGAATAAACTGTTCCTGCAAAAAAAGCTGTATAACCTAAGGATGAAAGACGGAGACTCGGCGACAGAGCATATAAACACATTTAATACTATGGTAAGTCAGTTAGCATCTATTGATATTAAAATTTCAGATGAAGATAAGTGCATCAGTTTGTTTTGTTTTCTACTAGATTGATGGGATAGTCTGGTTATTGCAATAGGTAGAAATGTAACTGCCTTGCAGTTTGATGAAATAGTCTCATCCTTGCTCATGGGGGAGATGAGACAGAAAAATATGGAGAGCTAGAATGGTGATGCCTTGTCTGTATGAGGGCAATCTTAGAAAAAAGCAAAAATAAGTCATTGAGCGGGAAATCTAAATCTAGAGGGAGATCTAAATCTATAGGAAAACATGTAAAGGTGGTATGCTGGAAATGCAGAAATCAAGGGCACTACAAAAGGGATCGTAAATCTAAAGCTACTAATAAAGGAAAGGGATCTGATGATGCTCCTTTTGTAGAGGTGAAAACAACCACAGATGAAGGTGGGGATGTGTACTTGGCTTCTTCAAGAACACATGTATATAATGAGACATGGTTGATTGACTTAGGTGCATCCTTTCACTCCACTCCCCATAAAGATTGGTTCTACGAGTATGAGAAATATGATGGTGATGATGTCTTCTTGGGGGATGAAAGGAAGGCTAGGATCGTTAGTCGAAAAAAAGTAAAGTTGAATTTGCAAGATGGAAGGGTTAGAACACTTCTGAGTGTTCTGCATATTCCTGCATTAGCAAGAAATATAATTTCTATAAGCAATTTGGATGATGCAGGTGCAAAAACAGTGTTCGAGAAGGATACCTACAAGATGGTTTGTGGGGCAATAGTATTGATGCGGGGAGTTCGAATTGGAGCTATGTACAAGCTTCATGGTAGCACTATTGTTAATGGGTGCAATAGTTTCGTGGTTCTTGAAAGTGGAGCAGAAAATCTAGTGGTCTTTGGAGAGAAGGCCATGCTGTGGCATCAAAGGCTTGGACATACTGGAGAGAAGGGCCTTCAAATACTTCATGGTAAAGGTATGGTAGAAGGTTTGAGTAATAGCTCTATGGATTTTTATTTCTGTGAAAATTGCGTATATGGGAAGTAGAATCGGGTGAGTTTCCCCTCCGGTGGTAAGAGGGCGAAACGAATATTATAGCTATTGCACAGTTATGTGTTTGCACCTATGAAGGTTCCATCACTGGGTAAGTCTGTGTACTATGTATCATTTATAGATGACTTCTCAAGGAATACATGGATATATTTCCTTAAGAAGAAATATGAAGTCTTTGACAAGTTTAAAAAATTGAAGGCTCTGGTGGAAAAATAGACAGAGAAGAAGATAAAGGTGCTGAGGATAGATAATGGTGCAAAGTTTTGCATTAAATAATTTGAAGAATTTTGTAAGAAGTCTGGTATAGCATGGCAAAAGACTACTCCATATACACCTCAACAAAATGGAGTTGCATAAAGAATGAACAAGACGTTGATGGAAAGGGAAAGAAGCGTGCTCAGTGGTGTTGGGTTAGGATAAGAATTCTTGGTAGAGGGGGTGGAGACAACATGTTACCTAGTCAATAGATCACCTCCATCAGTGTTGGAGGATAAGACTCCATAAGAGGTATGGACTGGTAAGAAACCCTCTCTTTTACATCTGAGGGTATTTGGATGTGATGCATATGTACACGTTCCAAAGGAAAAGAGAACCAAGTTGGATAGTAAATATGAAAAGTGCATCTTTATTGGGCATAAGGATGGTTTAAAGGGTTATAAGCTTTAGAACCCAGTAACAAGGAAGGTTGTGTACAACTGAGATGTGGTGTTCAAATAGGTGAAAGATGTTATTAAACATGAAGTCCAACCAAAGGAACCTGAGAAGATAGAGTTTTAGCTAAAGGAGGAAGATTCAGACTCTACAACAGAGGAAGAATCAGAAGATGAAGAGCCACAAACTCCCGGTGTGAGAAGATCAGTTCAAGAAAAAAAGCAATCAGAAAGGCATAGTCCATCTGCTTTTTGTTCAAATTTTGCTTCATCTATTACTGATGATGTTCCTAGAACTGTGAAGGAAGAAATAGATTCAGAGGATGGAAAACTCTGGAAAGAGGCCATTGTTGATGAAATGGTCTCTTTGCACAAAAATGGAGCTTGGGATCTAGTGGAGTTGCCAGCTGGAAGGAAACCCATTGGCAGCAAATGGGTCTTCAAGAAGAAGACAAATGCAGAAGGAAAGGTGGAGAAATACAAAGCTCGTTCCAGGTGTTGGGAATTGATTTTGGTGATATTTTTTCTCCTGTTGCCAAGGTGACTTCTATTAGATTACTTTTATCTGTTTCTGTTCCTTTTGATTTTGTGGCAGAATAGATGGATGTGAAGATAACATTTCTTCATGGGGATATGGAAGAGGAGATCTACATGAAGCAACCTAAAGCCTTTACGGTGAAGGTAAGAAAGAACTGGTATGCAAGTTAAAGAAGTCTCTGTATGGGATAAAACAGTCACCAAGGATGTGGTATTAGAAATTTGATACATTTATACGGGGACTTGGTTTCACGATAAGCAAAGCATATCACTGTGTGTATTTTAAATTAATTGGTGATCATGTTATTTATCTAGTTTTGTATGTGGATGATATGTTTCTAGTTGGAAATGACAAAAAAATTATCCAGGATTTGAAAACCCATTTGTCCTCCAAATTCGACATGAAAGGTCTTGGTGCTCCAAACTATATTTTGGGCATGGAAATTAAAAGAGATCAGACACAGAGGAAGCTCTGGTTAAACTAGAGGAAGTATGTTGAGACAATATTGCAGAGGTTTAATATGCAGGATAGTAAACCGATGAAGGTTCCTATTCCTGTAGGTGTAAAGTTATATGCTGAATAGTGTCCCTAGACACAAAAAGAGGAAGAGGACATGTCTCTTGTTCCATATGCAAGTGCAGTGAGTAGCTTGATGTATGCGATGGTCTATACTAGAGTAGACATCACACATGCAGTGGGAGTATTGATTAGTTTTATGTCAAAACTAGGGAAGGAGCACTGGACATCAGTGAAGCGGGTTTTCAAGTATTTGCGTGGCACTAGTGATTATGGTTTTTGCTACCAAGGAAGACCAAGATTGGACAGAATTTTGGATATTCATGGATTTGTTGATGCAGACTGGGCTAGAGATATGGATCAGAGAAGATCTACAAGTGGGTATGTGTTTAACCTATTTGGAGGTGGAGTTAGTTGGATGAGTAAGAAACAATCTATAGTGACACTATCAACTACAGAGGCAGAATACACGGCAACCACTCATGCAAGCAAGTAAGCAATTTGGTTATAAATATTGTGTTCAAGTATGGGGTTAGTACAAGGAGCTATAAGTATAGACTGTGACTACGAAAGTACTATTTTCTTGGCAAAGAACCCTGCATATCATTCAAAGACAAAACACATTGATGTTCAGTATCACAGAGCAATTATTCATCTGCCATGAGTTGTTCATATGTTAAGGAAAATGGCACTTGTTAGCTACCATGTCCTTTGTTGAATTGTAAATATCAAAATAGATAGGAGAGTATGATAGTTTTAATCCCACTCTTCTCCTTTGTGGAATCTACAATTAAATTAAAAATTTCAAATGTGAAAACCAAGTTTTATTTTTTTAAGAATAAGTATGTTAGATTCTCTTATCACCGAGAAATTATTTATTTTCCATAAATTATTCACTCATTAAGGAAAATGACACTTGTTAGTTGCCATATCTTTTTTTGAATTATTTTAAGATAGATAGGAGTGACTTCATTTCGTTTTAATATAAGTCTTCTATATTTGTTGTGGAATCTCAAATCAAATTAAATTAAACTTAAGTATATGAAATCATAATAAAACAATTGAGATAAATTCATCAAAGCATATTTTATTAGACAAATATATAGAATGATAGGGAAACATGAGAATCCATTTCATTCGATAGAATTTTGGGTTGAGATACCTTATACATGTTGCAGAATGCTATCATCTATTTATCTGTTAAAAAAGAATAAGTTGATAAAAAGTGTTGCAATGTAGCTTAATCCCTGTAATATAAGTTAGAAAATGAAATCAAAGACTAATAACAAGATTTATTAGACACTTAATTTCCACAAAACTATTGTATTACTTAACCAAATGGAATGTTCTCAATTTATATTAATAGTTTCATAACATTAATACTTACTCCTAGAAAATAGCTATTTTCACTGAAAACACCACGTTACCTTTTAAAATGATCTTAGCAATCAAATTTTATGATAGTTTGTTATGAAAACATTAGGGGAAAAGTAATTAATCAATTATAATAGATTTTTTTAGTTGATGGATTGTGTCGTCAATGAGTATTGTAAATATTTAAATAAATCATTGTAGTTCGCTATGTATGTAAGAATATTTTAAATATAAAAAAATATTACAAACAAGCTAAGGTTAGACAATTTGAATAAATTATTGAGTGTAGAAACTCTTTATGACCTAGTATTTTAGCCATGTTGTAAAATATTACTTACTATAAGCTCAACCAGTTAAATTATATAGACCGTGATAAACAAAGTGCAATTTTCTTGGCAAAGAACGTTACATATCATTCAAATATAAAGCACATTGATGTTCAGTATTACTTTATGAGGGATATGATAGAAGAAAGAAAGGTGTTGCTGGTAAAGGTAGGCACTTTGAAGAAAACTGCAAATGCATTGACAAAATTTGTGAGCTCTGGGAAGTTCTCTTGGTGTAGATAAAAAATGGGCATTGCAAGGCTGGATAAATGACTAAGCTCTCTTGTGCCCCCATGTGGAAAGAAAAAACCAAGTGGGAGAATGGTTGGTTGTGTTATATTCTTTCCATGACTAGCCCATGTAGTTAACGAAGGGATATGATAGAAGAAAAAAAGGTGTTGCTACTAAAGGTAGACACTTTGAAGAATACTACAGACCATTGACAAAATCTGTGAGCTTTGAGAAGTTCTCTTGGTGTAGAGAAACAATGGGCATTACAGGGCTGGATAAATGACTAAGCTCTCTTGTGGCCCCTTGTAGAAAGAAAAAAACAAGTGGGAGAATGGTTGGTTGTGTTATATTCTTTCCATGACTAGTCCATGTAGTTAACCAAGGGGTTAGAGGGGGGGCGGAGCCCCCCCTTCGTTGTGCCGATTGCATAGCAAGGGGAGTTATAGGGGATTTGAGGGGTACATGTAACCCCAATCTATGGGGTCTGGGGCATCACCTCAGAAAATTTTGGTTTTGGACCCTATGTTAGGTTGAGCGGACCTACCTATGGTTTTGTGCATGTTTTCGCACATGGTTTTGGACGCGATGGTTTTTGGTCCATGGTTTTGGACACGATGGTTTTCGTTCCATGGTATTGGATGCTTTGGCATGTATAAATATGTATTGTAACATTGAAAGGACAATAATGAAAAATCAAGCTCGTAGTCGCAGTTTTGGGATCCAGGGGAATATCTATGTGTATATGTGTTTTATGTGTTATGCTCTCGCATTCTTTATTTTCTATGTTTTAGAATTCATATGCAGGTAAATTCTGTACGGGGTTAAAACCTACACGTACACATTCTACGCATGTACAACTCAAAGCATCCATGCACATGAGATGAGAGCCTCCCCTATGTTCGGCACATCTATAAGTCGGCTCTCCACAAGTTGACTAGACACAACCCTTTTCAAGTGGGCTTGGGATTCCAGGCACTATTTCCCATTGATGTGGCCATGCCATTTACAACTAATTAGTCAAATTCAACTCATGTCCAGCCTGAAATTGATAAGGCAAACAACTTCATTGAGCACATCTAATATATATGCTAGCAAGTCCACAATATTCTGGAGAAATCAAATGCCAAGTACAAGTAGCGACATGATCAACATTGGGTGCCACACAATTTCATGTGGGTGACAAATTCTGGTTGCATTTGCAAAAGGAACCCCTTACCTAAGCCTATCGAAAACTCATACTACTCTGATATGGTCCTTACACCATTACGAAGGCTATGAGAGACAATGCATTTGAGCTCATCATTCCCCCATTCCTTGGCCTACACCCAATGTTCAATGTGGACCACCTTCAGCCATTCCTTCCACCATTACTAGATACATCCAACATTGCAGAATAGCTCACACTGACAGAGTTAAATCCAAATTACATGGAACAAGCTACAACTGATCCGATCATGGACATGTGGATCAAGCACACTTTCCAGTAGAAGATCCAAATGTATTGAGTTGTCAAAGTAGGCCAACTCCTTCACGAGGGCAAGTGGCTCACCAGGGATCTAGGTGGATATTGGTGGCCACCCGCCAATTCCACTTGGACCCCCACCATTGGTTCTTTTAGTTTTTCAGTTTCTTAATTGTAGCATAGTTTACTATTTTAAGCATATTTTCGGGTCCTAAACTTCTAGAACCGTTTGGAGACCCTAAACGACGTTTTTTTTTTAAATATATTGCCAAAGATATTTTAGTAATATATTATTTTCCATCGTAGTCCACAGAGTAAGCTTTCCAATAGGGTATCCTGCTTGTCAAACATAGATAATATGACCAAGTCATGAACCTGGGAAGTTGGTTGTCTAACTAACCGCAACGGGGCCCATAAAATCTTGCTGTTAAATCTCCTTGGGTTAGGGTTTTGGTTGTTTAGGGTTTTCTCTTAGTGTTCAATAATAAAAAGGCCCCTGAGCCTCATTGTAAGGCAACTCAAAGGCATGTAGCCACCACACCACTTTTCAGAGATAAGCTACCATCCCCTGAACTAGTTTATTTCCACCTTTGTTTGCAAGCATATTTCAGTATTTTGCATTAATGAAATGAAGTATTATTTTTGTTGCATCTTCGTATTTATGGCTACGAATATAATTTGCTATGTTCTTGTTTAAATCCATATGATTTAATGTCTAGAAAATATATATAGAAAAAAATAAAAAATAAAATAAATTTTGGTTTCATATGTTTTGATTGCCTTAAGTGGTCAACATGAAAATGGAATCCTATAGTCTTGTTATGGAATGAGCAAATAAATTCATATTTGAAGTGGGTACAAGGACTTGCATACTTTTTGGTTGGAACTAATCACTAATAATTCTACACATTTACTATTTTACTCCCACAAGATGAAACCATAATTAATGTTGGGAAGTTGCATTTATTTATATTTTATTTCTATCCATTTTTATGCAAATAACTGATTAAATTATCATGGGAAGTGATCGTAAATATGTTATTTATATAAGTATGAGCTACTTCCAAGGATTTTGTCTTTGGATTAAAAAATCACTTCTCCTTTATTATAAATCGTACATAAAGGAGAAGTAAATAAATACCAAAATATGAAATAAATCTAATCAATTAATTTGAAAAAATATATCACAAAAACAATTTGGAGGAGGAGGAGGAGGAGGAGTAGTATTTAATGAAACCCACTCACAAAAATATAGAAAAGATAGATCAATGCCTTATATATCAGCCTCTTCGAGGGGGCAACCTCCTTTAAATTACACAAATGAACAATTCTTGGATGATCCAAATGACAAAACTTCCTTACTATATATAGGGGTCTAAGAGGTCACAGTATAACCAAGCCAACCTAACAATAATAATATATAGGCACAAACTTAACAATAGAGGGATTCTATGGGGCACAATAATAACAATATGGGGACAATAGGGGCACAACAATATTAATAAGGGATACAATGACAATAGTAATGGGGGAATCACTAGTATTATAGGGACATAACATGCCCCTCTCCTTCAAAAAAGTGTTGTGCTCAACACTTTAGTAGTTCTGGATGCTTCGGTATAAAATTATCACCCTCCCATGTGGAACCTTCAACAGATAAGGTCTTCCACTTGATGAGATACTTCGAAATTGATAAATTTCATAGCTGTTGAGTTCTTGTCTATGTGACTGCTTCCTATTCCAATAAAGTTTTCCTTCCCCATCAAGTTGTGGGAATATTGTTTGAGCTGGGAACTTGTCACCTATAACCTTGTTTAAACATGAAACATGGAAAATTGGATGCACTCGAGAAGCTACAGGAAGCTCCAATTTGTATGCCATAGTACCAATCTTTTGCAACACATTTTTACGGACCAGAATAGTTTGGTGATAATTTATTATCCTTCTTAGCTTCCTTGAGGGAAATTTGTTTATACAGTTGTAACCGTAGGAATAACCAGTCACCTACATAAAAAATTGCTTTGCTGTGATGTTGATCTGCCTGTTGTTTCATTCGATTCTGCGCCAACATGAGGTTATCCATTAAGAGTTGGAGAACTTGTTGTTGATGCTCGATGTGAACCTTAGAATTTTCTCTTAAATATGATGTGATGGATGGTGGTTGATATTCATAAAGTGCCATAAATGGGGACATTTTTGTTGTAGTATGGAAGGAAGTGTTATACCACCATTCAGCCAGAGGCAACCATTTACCCATTATGTCAGTTTATTAGATACAAAGAAACAAAGATATCCTTCCAAACATTTGTTTACTATCTCAATTTACCCATCAGATTGAGGATGATAAGATGAGCTATGAGCTAACTGAGTACCAAGACAAGAAAATAATTATGTACAAAAAATTCCAGTGAAAATGGGATCTCTGTCACTTACAATAATCTTTGGGTTTCCATGTAGCTTTTGAATTGTTTCCATAAATGCAGTAGAAGCTGTACTGGCTAAAAATGGATGTGATAATGCACAAAAGTGTGCATACTTGGTAAGTCTGTCAACTACCACCATGATGATTCTCTTTCCTTCAGACTTGGGTAAACTTGTGATAAAATCCATCAAAACCTCCTCCCAACTTTGGCTTGGAATGGATAAAAGTTGTAATAGATCCAGGGTCTTAGTTGTTTCAAATTTATTTTGTTGGCAAACCAAACATTCTGCCACAAAATTTTGAATATCCGATTTAAGGCCATCCTAAAAGAATTCCTTCTTAACGCTGTGGTAAGTTTTTAAAAATCGCAAGTGCCCTCCTAAGGGAGAAGTGTGCAATTCCATAAGAATCTTTTGTTTGAGTTGGGAATTCTTACAGAGGTATAAATGATATTTGTACCATAATGAATCATGTTTCCAGCTAAATGTATCGGATGTACTGGAATCTTGTTGTAACTTTTGAATAAGTGCCAACACTTCTTCATCATTCTTCCATTCCTCCCTTGCTTCATTTATCCAATCTGGTTGGATAATAGAAATGACGCAAAATAATGCTTCCACATTTTCATCCTTTCTTGAGAGTGAATCTACCACAACTTTGTGACCCATTTTTGTTTCTCTTCAGAGCATAATATTTGTTCTGAAAAGTGTTTCAGACTATCATGATCTGTTTTTACCTTGAAGTATCTTCCCATTAGGTAGGGTTGGCATTTCTTAAGTGCATGTAGTATTGCCAACATTTCCTTCTCATAAATAAATTTGTGTAAATAATTTCCCTTGATTGGATGAATTTCGAAAGCAATGGGTCTTTCATCTTGCATTAAAACATCAACAATTCCATTTCTTGAAGCATCACATTCTGTTAGGGCCTAAATCTACCTTAGGCTGAGAAAGGCAGGATCTAGGGTAACATCAAACCACACTTATCCTGGTAGCTAGCCCTACCAGGTTGGGAGAGGGCTCTCTCCTTGTCAATCTCAGTAAAATACATCAAACCAAGCTTGAGATCACTGATGTAAAGACTAATTTTAGGGTAGGTATATTCCCAGAGGATTTTGATTGAATTTTATTATGATTTTCTACCTAAAAATGTGAAAGGCAGATTTGGGTCCAGGGAATGGACTCACATTTGCAGAGTTTTCTGTGGAGCAAGGTAAGAAAATGCTTTAGTACTTTAAATTGAATGAGATGGAGAATCTTAAGACTCGTGAGGAGTTGGAGTGTGCATGAGAGTCTGAGGAGTCCTCTTCAAATAGTAGAAATCATAAATAACTAAACAAACCCTAGTTAGAGCACTGCAACTTCAATGATTTCTACCTTTATCCTTGATTTATTTAGTTCAGCTGAAAAGAGAGAGATAATGGCATACATCAACACAAGTAAACTTGAATTATAGAAGAAGAAACAATACCAAATCAACTTGCCACAAGAATCCCACAAAATGCTGCAAACCCTGGTCTATTCCTTTGCCAAAACTGCAGAGATGAATGTACAATGTTGCTCAAAGCTTTCACAAGAGTCCAACCTTGACAAATGACTAAAAAACTACTAGATATAAGCAATAAACAACTCATGCTAGGCTTTAGGGATCGAATTCATGAGTTTAGAAGTTTTTCCAACAAGATCTAAACTAAGAATTGAAAAGTAGGCAATGGAACAACATGCCTCTAAAATCTAGGAAACTCATTCATTAAGTTCAAAACTACCTTTCCATGATGCAACTACCTTTGTGAGTGAATTTTTACGATTTTTACATCAAATTCCATCACGTTACATCACTTTACATCATGAGTTTGACCACGAGAGCGAAAAAAGTCAAACTGAAAAAAAAATGGGTGAAAAATAGAGTTTTTTGGAAAAAAATGACAATTTTCCATCCTGTGTGCCGCGCCACTGTCCCTGTGCATAGCGCCTTTTTGCAGATAATTTTGGAGGCCTTTCCATGTACCAAATTTTCTACAAATGGGCTTGTTGGAAAGGTCTATCTGTCTAATTTCCTGAACAAGTGGAATTTTGGAATTTAGAATCTATTTGTCCCTACAAAAGTGAGTTCTCCCAACACTGCTTCTTGTGTGGCCAAAAAGGGACAAAAAGGGAATTTTTGAGGTGTTTTGACCCTTTTGGAAGCTCAAAACTTGAAAAACATTTCTACTAATTTCTGGGCATTCATAATTTTGCATGCGGAATCCAAAAATGTAAATTTTACCTCTAGAGGAGGTCTTTAGCAAAAGCGAGTGCTGGGTGGCGCTACGCACCAAGCATAAAATCTTGTTTTTCCCTTCAAAAATTCAAAATTGATAAAAAATGTGCCAAATTTCTTGAAATTTACGTTGAGTGACCTGCATCAAGTACTATGTTGGGCTAAGGAAGCCTCAACGAATATTTTTAGTCTATATTTGTCTTTCTTCCTCCTCAACGTTTTCCTCAATTTGGCCTTCAAGGTCCTTATTCTCGCTTTGCAAATCTTGTTTCTCATGCCAAATAGTGATAGGCAATGTGCCTCAACATATTTTTCTCTTTGTTTTCCTTCTCCAATAGCTTCTCCAAGTACATATTTGTCCTCTCTAGCAAAGATTCATGATCAGCTTCAATCTCTTGTTCCAGTGGTGTCAATTTGATTTTCCTCCTTTTTGGCTGCTTGCCGATTTTCTCTCATAGTTTGCAGTTCCATGATCATCTGTTGATCCTCTATCTGCTTGGTCCTTTGCTCAAGATAATTGATAATCCACTTAGCTCTTTCTAGGTTAAGATCTAAGGAATGAATGTCAGCTTCTTGTTCCTAGATGATCTGTTTAAGTGTTGAGCTTTGGGGGCCCAAATCAGTGTCCTCATCTTAAATGAGAATGAAATATCTCTCTTGACCTTTCGAAGGCCCCTCATCACGCATTGGTTATTTATATTTGTCTCCTACCTACTTTTACATTGAAGGAAATGAGACCCCTTCAACCCGAGGTGGAGATAGTACTCATTTTGCCACTGCAAATAGCCTCCTTGTCCCTTTTTTATAAGTGATGAATACTAGCACACTGGTGGTTTGAGTCTCATGCACTTCTTACTGATGTGAAGGCCCTTCCGCTTCATGAAAAACTGATGGGGTCACTTGAGGATTTGTGAAAACCTCAAGTGAAATGAAATCATCCCATGAAACAGTCAGCAAACTCAGTTGATGCAAATCCACAATCTTGATCAATGCAAAGTGATAAATGTTGTTTTACTGTTGATAAGGAGGCTTTCTTTTCACAAATGTGGTAATTTTCTCAATATTCTGGCACATGAAATAGGGGAAGTTCATCATCCTCACCCTAGTGAAATGCATCAATAATCTAATATGGTATGCGTACAAGCGAGAAGATCTGCCTTCACAGCTGAAATATTTCATTATGAGCTTCATCAGAGGAGCATATGTGTCATGTAGGTATCTGAAAGGGAACATTCTACGGATCTGCTTCTGATAGCCAGCCTTGATATAAGGCTCATAATTCTCTTTTTCAACCAGCTGTCCCTTGTTCCATTGTTCTCCCACATTTGGAATCCCTGTTGCTTCAGCTATAGTTTTAGGTGTCAAGGTGAATGTAACACCTACCAAATTGACCTGGCCATTGTGAAGATGAAGGACAAACAATCTAACAAGCTCATGGTGGTATTTGAATCTTTCCACCATCTCACAAAATTGGTAGCAGGATTGATGTTTGAAACATGCTACAACAAGAGGATAAAGCAATAGCTCTGTAAGTTTAGTGGGCTCCTCCCGGATGTGTTTACCACCCTTGTGAGGTTTTCTGGGTGCATGAAGTTCTTGAGAGGAATCACTCATTGTTCCCTCATCTCTGTCATAAGGTGAATCTGTCTCCATATTTGCCACTATTTGATGTATAATGATGAGTATGAAGAGATTTTATATCAACAATAGGTGTTTTCTATTTGATGAATGGAATTGATCAGGGGGACACTGAATGAGGGATTTTTGGTGCTGGATATAATGGGTTTAGGGAGTGATAGGGTTTGGGGATGCCAATTAGGGTTTGGGGTAATAATGGGAATTTGTTGTTAGGGTTTTTAGTTTTGGGGATAAGGGGATAGATGGATGGTGAATGAGAAAGGAGAGGGAAAATGAAATAAGGGAAATGTAGTGGATGGAAATGAAAATGATGCACGGGAGCAAACAACAACAATGAAAATTTTTGAAATCCTAGACAATTTTTTGAATGCAACTATTGAAGAAACTACGGTTTTCCTTTTCACCTATTGACATGTCATGAAAGCTGACTAAAACCCTTGCAATGGCACTTAGGAATGTTAAACTTACTTGTGAGATGATGTTTGCAAGATTTGGAGCTTAGAGGAGGTGATTTGAGTGAATTTTGGGCTTGAAAGGTAGGTGCGCTGCGCCCACTAACAAGTGCATTGTGCCACTTAGGTGTACCACACTTCTGTATTTTGTAATGTATTTGCTGAGATTTCTGCGCTGCGCTGACCAGGTGCACCACGCCTCAACCCACTTGCACCGTGCCAGGAGCTTTGCATAGTTTCGCTGCAATTTCTCCTTCTTTGCCTCAAAAACATGACTTGGGTCTTGTTCACTCTCTTTGGAGCATAAATGAACTCTTGAACATAAGAAACACCTTATATATCCTTGGACTTTAATTTTTATTTACAAAAACCCACTTTTCTAAAGTTTGCTTTTCACTTGTTCTTTAAAACTTTGTTTTGGCAGTTTGACTTGCTTTTTGCCTTTGATGGACTAAATGCTTTAAATTTTTGAGTCTTTTGTAGGAGCTGGAATTCAAGAGTTTAGAAAGGTGACCAAGGTTGTTTCTCGGACTTATTACATATAGGAAAAATGAAATTACATGAAATTTTTATACATAAAATAATAAAACTCTGTTTTTCCTCAAAACATGGTTCTGTGGAAAAATCAATTATTGAGCATGTGATTATTGAATTTTTTTATTCCAAGATTTTATTTGACCTCCTCATGCACTTTCTGATTGAGCTTTTACAGGAGTTTAATGACAAAACACTAGACCTAATGAGACCTAAAACCCTAAAAATAACTTTTGCAAATGTAAAGATAGAAAATGACTGTAAATGGCCTGAATGTATGAAAATGGGCCAATAGGTAAAGATCATGAGGGAAAATTTATAATATGCCACTACCATAAGATGATCCATGATGCTGATGGAATGCAGCTAATCAGATGAGACACCTAAAATGCAATGCAACAAGAAAATTTTGATCACTAATGGAGGGATGAAGATACCGACACTAATATTGGTTCCAATGGGGATGGTAGCTCCTTGGAGATGCCAAGAACTACATATAACTAGAAAGTAGACAATGCCTTCTTCCATTAGGCTACGAAGTCAATAACTTCAACAAACCAAAACCAATATCTTGACTCAAAACTGACTCAATTTCAAGACTGAAATTTGACTCAAACAATCCACAACAAAATTGAAATCAGGCCTTTAGTTTTATAGCCTTCACTTTGGCCCCCAAACTAAATGAATGATGACAGTATAAACTGGCACTGAAGGAAATAAAATGCTATGTACAGTGATACATATGACAACAGAAAATATTTCAAAGGTAGTACCATTTGAATAGCCAACCATTGACCAGCCCACCTGGACAATCTTCTCCATTCATTTCTTTCAGTAGAAAAGTATTTTGGCCCTAATATGCAACAATTTTGAATGGACCCTTCCACAAATTCTCGAATTTGCCATGCTTGCCTTTGTCTTAATTTTTAGCATCCCACTTGAGCACTACGTCTTCAATATGAAACTTATCCGACTTTGCCTTCTGGTCATATATTTTCTTGATTCTCTCTTGCAGCCTCAAGGTCTGGAAAACCTCTTCTCTCGTCTGCTGTAAATGGATCATTTGGTTTATACTTCGCTGAAAATGATCCTCTTCACTTCTAGCTTCCTGCAGAAGTTTTACCACTGGGACTGTGAGAGATGTCAGGAGCACCGTGTCAACACCATATACTAGTTCAAACAGAGACATGCCAATTGATTTCTTCTGACTTACTCTATCTACCCAAAGTGCATTAACAAGCATTTTGTGCCAACTCTTTTTGTTTGTTTCCAATAGCTTTTTGATGATGTTAACCAATGATTTATTTGAAGATTCTACCAATCCATTACCTTGTGGATAGAATGCAGTTGAATGACCCAAGGTAATTTGATATTTATTATAAAAATCAATCATCCTCTTAGATTTAAAAGCTACTGCATTATTTGTAATCAACTTGTTGGGACAACCAAAATGTGACAGAATATTATTTTTGAGAAACTGAATTATTACTGTATCAATGGCCTGTCAAGTGGGGATGGCCTTAATCCATTTTGTGAATAGTCCATCGCTGTCAAGATCCACGTATGATGAGCTAAAGATGTAGGGTGGATCTCTCCAACAAAATCAAGGCCCTACTGCTGAAATGGAGCACTTACTTCAACTGGTTTGAAGGGTAGTGGCTGTAATTTTCTGCTTCCCTGAAACATTTGACATTCGTGGCAGCTTGTAACAGTCTTATACACATTAGCAAAGAGGGTAGGCCAATAGTACCCTGTTCTTAAAATTTTATTTGCAGTTGTCTTCCAAAACCAATGACCTCCACAATCGCCCTTGTGAAAATCATCCATGACCTATTTTGCTTCTTCCTCAACCAAACAATTCAGCAACACACCACTGGGATGTTTCCAATACAATGCATTATTCATAATACAAAATTTGGCAGCCTTTAATTTTAGAGTTCTACTTTTATTTTTAGCCATTCCTGGACATGGAAAAGGATTTTGGAGTACTTATACAATATCAGAATACCAAGGGGAATGTATAAAAAATTCTGATACCTGAACAGGTGAGTTATCCTCATCTTCTTCGGACATAGCAGCAATCAAGTTTATGTCCAAGGCATGAAAATTAGACTCCGCCATTAGTTTTTCCAAACCTTGTCCCTTGATGAGTTTTGTCGGCTTTATTTCCAAGTCTTATTGTAACAAAGCTGTGATCCATTTGCCTCGTCTCCCTTCTGGATCTGTCTGCACTAAAACATCTTTGACGGCTGCGTTAGGAACATAGGCAAGAATATGAGAATTCAAAATATATACTCGGAAATCTTTCATAGATTTAACCAAGGAAAGAGCTTGGTTCTCAATAATATTATACTTTAAGGCTACATTTCTTATTGTTCTGTTGAAAAAGGAAATTGGCTCTCAAGCTGATCTCTCTTTTGCATTAAGACAACTGCCATAGTATCTCTGAAGCGAATGAAAATAAAATAAAATCTTGGGAATAATTTGGGCTGATCAAAATTGGAGCTAAAGAAAGGGCCAACTTTACCAAATTGAAAGACTTTATAGCTTCTTCAGTCCACCTTACTACACTATCTTTCTTTAACATGCTTGTGATTTTCCTCAAATGCTCTGCTAGATTTGGCACAAAACGACATAAGAAGTTCATCTTACCATTGAATGCTTGGATCTCCTTTTTTATACACTGAAAATCAATTTTCTGAATGGATTCCACTCGAGTAGGATTGATGTGGATGCCCTCCTTAGATATGATGTGATTGAGAAGTTTTCCTTCATCCATGGCAAACAAACTCTTTTTGGGATTAAGAGATATGCCATACTTTCTGCATCCCTGAAAAACAATCTTCAAATGGTAAAATGTTCCTCATCTGAATTAGAAAAACTATCAAATCATCAAGATAAACTACTAAAAATACATCTTTCTCATTGGCAAAGGTGATATCCATAGCCCACTGAAACGTTGCACCAACATTCTTTAAACCGAATGGCATCTTGGCATAATGGAAAGTTCCCAATGGAGTGGTGAATGTTGTTTTGTCTCTATCATCCTCATGGACCAAAATCTGATTGTATCCAGAGTGCCCATCGAGCAGTGACATACGAGATGCCCCAACCACTCTTTGAAGTATGTGGTCCATTTTTGACAATAGATAATTATCTTTCAAAGACACCTTATTCAGATTTATGAAATCAATGCATAATCTAATCTCACATGTTTTCTTTTGCACGGGCACCAAATTGGAAATCCATTCTGAAAATCTATTTGGAATGATTATACTAGCCTTGTATAATCAATTTACTTCCTTCTCTATGGATGGCTGCAACTTAGAATTGATCCTCCTTAGATTTTGGTGAAATGGTTTTTGGTTTGGATTGATTGGAATGACGTGCTGAATTATACTTTTATTGTAATCCTTCAAATCTGAATATTCCCATGCAAATATATTAGTAAATGAAGACAATAAACTAATGTATTTTGCCTTTACCTGAGGAGGTAACGCCTTTGACAACTCCACCATCTTTGGATTTTCTGCTGTTTCGATATTCACGTCTTCAACTCCCTTTTTAGTTGGCATCAAACTTGGTTTCTGGGCTATATAATCTTGGTCAAATAATTCTTCTAAAGGTATGAGGCCTTTAGGGATGACATTGTCTTTCAACTGCAAAACTTCCATCTGATTTACTTCTAAGTCTGGTTTGCCATTATCTTGCTCACCATCTATAGAAGTGTCTTGATATTTACCTTCATTACGTAGAAAATCATCAATCTCCTTATCATGTTGAAACACTTGCCAATATCTTTGATTATTGGGGATAGCTGGGCGATGTTTCACATGAATTTCAAACTTATTGTTTGAATTCATCCGAATCTTCAAGTTACTTACTGCTATTTCAAGGGAATCTGCAATAACATTCTGTGCACGTGGAACACATGTCAAAGTAAAATCTGGAAACAACCTCAAAATGTCTAAATCCGCATTATGGTAAGCCCTCATTCAAGGATGTTTTTCTTGGTACTCTCCCTTGACTTGCTTAATTACTAATTCGGAGTCACCATAAACAAAAATTATTTTTGCATTCAACTTTTTGAGGATTTTTAAGCCTGCAATTAGTGCCTCATATTCTGCTTCATTATTAGAACAATCAAAAGCCAACTTTTAGGAACAAACTCTTACATTACTTGGGACCTTATTTGGTGAGAAAACAAGGCTGTGTATCTAAATGCCAATTCCAGCACCTTCCCTACCTACTGCTACATCAAAGTCCATACTCCACAATCCAACTTCTTCTTCCAAATGCTAAAATTCTGCCTACTTTTCTACATTTGGCTGTTGTCCATCTTTTTCTTGCTGCTGGTGGAATGTTCATTGCTCAGATGTACTTTCAAGCCTTTGCCTCTATTGATGAAGTACAACTCTAAAATTTTCAGTGATCTTTGGAATTTCTTCTACTTCAACTAATTGACTATTTAATCATTAAAACTACCAGAATACAGAACAAAAGACTCTGAATCTGTATGTACAAAATTAATTGGATGATTCATAGGTTTCTCCTTGATCTTGATCATGTATTTCATCTTTTTCTCTCTATATAACTTCCTCATTTAACCAAACATGGGAATAGTAGTATAGGAGAAATCTAATTGCAATGACCCTTTGAGTTTTGCACCCCATGATCTAGATAGAAGCATTCCAAATCTAGGGGGAATGTCAGCCAAAACTACATCCATAACATTTTTCACTGGAATCTGATCGAAACTAAAAACCAAATATTTAATGAGACCAATACATCTTACTCTACCGGAATCAAAGGATTAAAGATCATGATACTTTCTAGTGATGTCCAAACCCAATTTTTCCATAATTGCCTTTGGCATGAGATTATGAGATTCTCCTGAATCAAACATGGCATTGTGAAAAACATAGTCATGCAATCTAAGGCTGATGTAAAAAGGAGCTACATCACTATCTTCAGATTGACCTTCTAATGCCAGACCAAAGATAAGTTCAGGTTGGTCATCTTCTACATTTACCATATCAGACAAAGGATCTACATTCAAAATCTTAGCCACTTGACCTTTATAACTATTGTTCTTCATTAATTTAGTCAAAGGTATTGACACTTTTAACTTAGAAATTTCATTTTCTAAGATAAAGGTTGTAGTTTTCTCTACCTCTTTGATTGGAGCTTCTTTCTTTTCAGTTTTCTCCTTCGTTGCACTTGGCTGATTTGACTTTCGTTTTCTGATTGCACTTTACTAGGAGTAGGGTATGTTGGCTCCTTTCCCTTTTTCTGCATACTTGGAGAGTCATTCTCTGGTGGTGCTTATTCCTTCCTTTTCGGAATTGGATTAATAGGAACATCCCTAGTCCTAAGTGAGTATTGCCTTTGTTGTGTTGTCAACGCATTCATGTATCCTCTTTGATATTCATATGATTCCTCTTCTAGGACTATTTCATTTGCCAATATAAAATCTTCATCCTTTTGGATAGCTAGACTTTCTGAATACTCTTCATCTTCAGTGATATAAATTGGCAAATCATCTGGTGTTAAAAGGTGATTCTCTTCTCCAATCGGGGCCTCATCATCTTTTGATTCAGTGCCATGAACATAGTTCTATTGTAATGGTGTTTTGACTTGCTATTGAGCTGATGGATCTTGAGCTCGTTGCTCCTATTGCTTGATTCTAAATTGTGGTTGCTGCTGACCACACAAATTTGGATTTCTAACTTGTGTCTCAGGCTTATCTGGAATGGTAAATATATCAAACATCTTCTCAATCATATGGAGCAAATGATCTGAAGTGGAAGCTTCTTCTTTTATTGTCATCTTCTTCTCGGTCATTGTTCTAGCTCTCTTAGCCAACAAATTTGCTTCAACACTTACTGCAATTTTCTGCATGTCCACCAATGTAGCCGGGTCTCTTTTTCTCAACTGATATGCCATATTAGGATCAAAACCATTGGGAAATTTGATCAAACCCAGCCCCATAGGTGGCTTGATGTCAGCTGGAATGGCATTATAAACAATATTGAATCTAACACGGTAATATTGGACACTTTCACCGACATTTATCTTTATGCTCTCATACTCGGAAAGGATTTGAAGTGGATTTTTCTTTACCTCCCAACAATCCATAAATTGTCTTTGAAGTGCTTCCAATGAATTGATTGTTCCAGCTAGAAATGCTCTGAACCACTTTCTAACTTCACCTCCAAAAGTTTGCAGAAATAATCTCATTGTTACATTTTCTGCATCAATCTCATGGAGATCGAATAAATTGCTCATCCGATCAACATGTTGCTGTGATGTGACACCTTGAGAAGCATAAAAAAATTGGATCTTGCTTTGATAATCAACGGGCATGTTATCCAGGTTCTGTGGCAAAACAAGAGGTGCATATTTGGCAACCATTGCTTGAGGCGAATTTACAACTGGCCTTGGGGATGTAAGAGGAGTTGGAGTGACCAGTGTATGAGGTGTTGAAGGGGGTGAATAAATCCTTGATGTTTGAGGTGTAGAAGAAGTGGATGGAGATGAAACCACTACATATTTCTTATCAGAGATGGCGGGCTGCACATGAGTGGTGGAAATAAAAGGAATTTTCGTAGGAATTTCTAAATTAGATACAACAACAGATGAACCAAGAGTAGCAGATGCAGATTCTAAGAACTCGAGAATATTGGTAGCCACAACTAATGTTTCTAGATTCAGAATATAAGGATCAATTGATAGGTTTTCTCTTTTGGTTTCAATGTCCTTAAAAAACTCATGATTTAGTGCAGTAGCACCAACTAGACTTTCAGACTTGGTCTCAAACAAAGATAGCTCAAAACTTTCATCAAATGGAAGATCTTCATCAACCAAAAGTTTAGAATTATTTGACGTACTGGGGCAATTTTCAATTTACATGTTCATTTTATAAGACGATATTGGAGATTGACTGAAGAAGCTTTTATCTACTTATGCACTCCCAAAGCAATGTGCAGCTCGAAGGCTTCCTGGCATAACTTCAGGCTCCGTCTACAGTTCATAAAGAAAGAGCACTAGAAAACAAATAAGCTTTGTTCCCCAGTGGAGTTGCCACTATGTTAGGGCCTAAATCTACCTTAGGCTGAGAAAGGCAGGATCTAGGATAACATCAATCCATGCTTAGCCTGGTAGCTAGCCCTACTAGGTTAGGAGATGGCTCTCTCCTTGTCAATCTCAGTAAAATGTATCAAATGAAGCTTGAGATGACTGATGTAAAGACTAATTTTAGGCTAGGTATATGCTTAAAGGAGTTTGATTGAATTTTATGATGGTTTGCTGGCTCAAATATGAAAGGCAGATTTGGGTCTGGAGAATGGACTTAGTTTTGTAGAGGTTTCTATGCGGCGAGGTAGGAAAATGATTTAGTACTTTAAATTGAATGAGATGGAGAGTATTAAGACGTGTGAGGAGTTGGAGAGGGCATGATAATCTCAAGAGTCCACTTCAAACATTAGAAAACATAAATAACTAAACAAACCCTAGGTAGAGCACTGCAACTTCAATGATTTATACCTTTATCATTGATTTATTTAGTTCAGTTGAAAAGAGAGAGATAATGGCATACATAAACACAAGTAAACTTGAATTACAAAATAAGAAACAATACCAAATCAACTTGCCAAAAGAATCTCACAAAATGTTGCAAACCCTGGTTTATTCCTTTGCCAAAATTGTAGAGATGAATGTAAAATGCTGCTCAAAACTTCCACAAGAGACCAACCTTGAAAAATGATTGAAATGGTACTAGATATAGGCAATAAAAAACTCATGCTAGGCTTTAGGGTTCAAATTCATGATTTTAGGAGTTGTTCCAACAAGATCTAAACTAAGAACTAAAAAGTAGGTAGTGGAATAGCTTGCCTCTAAAATTTAGGAAATTGATTCATTCAGTTCAAACTACCTTTTTATGATATATCTACCTCTATGAGTGAATTTTTACCATTTTTATATAAAATTCCATCAAGTTACATCAATTTACATCATGATTTTGACCATGAGAGAGAAAAAAGTCTAACTGAAAAAAAAAAAATAAAAAATAAAAATAAAAATAAAAAAATCGGCAAAATCAGAGTTTTTCGGCAAAAGATGACAATTTTCCATCCTGTGCACTACGCCACTGTCCCGGTACGTAGCACCTTTTTCTATAACAAGTGGAATTTCTAAATTTGGAGTCCATTTCCCCTCCAAAAGTGAGTTCTCCCAACATTGCTTCTTGTGTGGCCAAAAAGGGACAAAAAGGGCATTTTTGAGGAGTTTTGACCCTTTTGGAAGCTCAAAACTTGACAAAAATATCTAGTAATTTCTGGACATTCATAATTTTTCATGCGAAATCCAAAAATGTAAAGGCTTCCTCCAAAGGAGGTCTCTAGCAAAAGCGAGCGCCAGGTGGTGCTACGCACCTGGCAGAAAATCCTGTTTTTCCCTTCAAAAATTCAAAATTGACAAAAATTGTGCCAAATTTCTTGAAATTTGGACTGAGTTACCTGCATCAAGTACTATGCTGGGCTAAGGAAGCCTCAGCCAAGATTTTGAGTCTATCTTGGTCTTTCTTCCTCGTCAAAGTTTTCCTCAATTTGGCCTTCAAGGTCCTTATTCTTGCTTTGCAAATCTTGTTTCTCGCCAAATAGTGATAGGCCATGTGCCTCAAAATCTATTTCTCTTTGTTGGCCTTCTCCAATAGCTTCTCTATGTGCATATTTTTCCTCTCTAGCCAAGATTCATGATCAGCTTCAATCTCTTGTTCTAGTGGTGTCAATTTGATTTTCCTCCTTTTGGTTGCTTTCCGATTTTCTCTTATAGTTTGCAATTCCATGATTGTTTGTTGATCCTCTAGCTACTTGTTCCTTTGCTCAAGATAATTGATAATCCACTTAGCTCTTTCTAGGTTAAGAGCTAAGGTATGAATCTCAACTTCTTGTTCCTAGATGATCTCTTTAACTCTTGAGCTTTAGGGGCCCAAATCAGTGTCCTCATCCTGAATGAGAATGAAATCTCTCTCTTGACCTTCCAAAAGTCCCTCATCATGCACTGTTTGTTTATCTTTGTCCTGTACCTGCTTTTCTATTGAATGAAATGAGACCCCTTCCACGTTGGGCGGGGATGGTACTCGTTTTACTGCTGCAAATAGCCTCCTTATTCCCTTTTGATAAGAGATGAATACTGGCACACTGGTGGTTTGAGTCTCATGCACTACTTGCTGATGTGAAGGCCCTATTGCCTCATGAACAACTGATGGGGTCACTTTGGACTTGTGAAAACCTCATGTGAAATGAAATCATCCCATGAAACATTCAGCAAACTCAGCTGATGCAAAACCACAGTCTTAATCAATACGAAGTGATAAATGTTGTTGTACTGTTTGATGAGGAGGCTTTCTTTTCACAAATGTGGTCATTTTCTCAATATTCCAGCACATGAAATAGGGGAAGTTCAGCATGCTCACCCTAGTGAAATGCATCAATAATCTAATATGGTATGTGTACCAGCGAGAAAATCTGCCTTCACAGCTGAAATATTTGATTATGAGCTTCATGAGAGGAACATATGTGTCCTGTAGGTATCTCAAAGGGAACACTCTACTGATATGCTTCTAATAGCCAGCCTTGATATAAGGCTCATAATTCTCTTTGTCAACCAGCTGTCCCTTGTTCCATTGTTCTCCAACATTCGGAATACTTGTTGTGTTATATACCTAGGGGGGATAATATGGGGTACCAAGGGAGGTACTGAAGGTAATAATGTAATAATGGGAAGGGCCATAGTAATAAATAAGGTGGTTAACCCATATCATGTAAGGGACCACAAGTAGTTAGTAATAATGTAATGGGCCCATGGGATAACCATGGTAATGATCCACGGTATTGTATGTATGAGGCCTATATAGAGGCTAGAGACTCTACATGGAGAGATGTCAAGGAATAAGTCAAGGATTATTGTATGAACAGGCATATGGCTTGTGGAATGTTCTCCTTCCTTAAGGAGTGAATGTATGGTGTTGCCCTACCATAAGGGTTTGATCAATAAAGTGAATCATTTCTATCTATTTCTATCTTCTTATTTCTTGGGTATAATTTTTATTATCATATATTCTCTGTCAGATATATATCTAACCCGGAAATATTATAGATCTGATATGAAAATATAAGACAATGCAAATAAACCCAGAAATAATATGAAATGATTCTTTATTGATCAAACCCTTAAGGTAGGGCAACACCATACATTCACTCCTTAAGGAAGGAGAACACTCCACAAGCCATAAGCCTGTTCATACAATATTCATTGACACTATTCCTTGACATCTCTCCATGTGGAGTCTCTAGCCTCTATATAGGCCTCATACATACAATACCGTGGATCATTACCATGGTTCTCTCATACCATCAACTAATACCATAGGCCCATTACATTATTACTAACTACTTGTGGTTGCTTACATGATATGGGTTAACCACCTTATTTATTACTATGGCCCTTCCCATTATTACATTATTACCTTGGGTACCTCCCTTAGTACCCCATATTATCCCCACTAGGTATATAACAATATATTATAGGAGGTTGGAGGACTTGTGGCGGCCTAGGTAGTCCATGATTTTCATCTTCTGGTTGAAGAACATCAGGATCTTCTAATTACAGAGAGAGCACGATAGTTGTTGAGCTTATTTGTTTTGTATGTTGAAGAGAATTTCCACTTGATTGATAATACATGGTTAGGGTTTTAGGCTAGTGCTTTCCCCTGGATATATCTTGTGTTATGTGTGATTAATTCTCTTGATTATTTATGCATGTTTTTACTTGATGTTGCTCATGAATTCAATTATGCTTCCGCTTAATTTTTTGTAGAGGTAGAACAAGTATTATGCTTTAGGACATTGCATATATCGGTTTGTTCTACAGGTGAAATTTCTACATGGTATCAGAGCACAAATGATCAAGCAAGAATAATATACTAGAAGGAGAAATTCGAAGTCTATTATTCGAGATATAGATCTCAAGTTCTTATCACATATTTTTCATTGATGGAATTCTATGGTTTGAGGCTTGAGCATGCCTTGATGGCAGCTCAAACTATATAGCTTGGAAGGATCGCATGGAGGCCGTTTTGGAAGATAATGGCCTCAAGGATTTCATTGATCATGAAATTCCTAAGCCTACTTACAAGACTGAGCAGGTGGAATGGAGGAAGTGTCTAAAGGTGAGGCACTTGCTTCACAGTTTGAGTTGGATTTCACACTCTTCACATGCATGCTTTCATCCATGGTGGGAAGTGGTTGGTTTCTTGATAGTGGAGCTTCTTTCCGCATGATCGGAAATAAGAGTTTGTTCAATACTTTGGAGGAGAAAGATCTCCATATACTCATAGTGATGGGTAATGATGAGAAGTATAGTGTCTTAGGTGTAGGCATAGTTATTTTTCAGATGGAGCATGGAGCTCACCTTACCTTGACCGATGTCAATTATGTACTAGGACTGAAGAGAAACTTGGTGTCAATCGTGATGCTAGAAGATAGAGGCTATGATGTAGTCTTTAATAAGGGAAAGGTTTTCCTTAGACACATCATCACTAGACAAGTGAAGAAGATTGGTTCATGGGTCAAGAACTTGTATGCTCTTGAGGTTCAAGATGCATGCAAAGCCTTGAGCAGTAAGGAAACTGATGGAGACTTGGTGGTTGAGAGGGAGGATATATTACCTCTCAACATGCAGAGCCAGAAGAAGTCTCAG
>APFE031078531.1:0-16258 GCA_000404065.3 Pinus taeda | reverse complement strand
ACTCCCAAGGATGAAATCCCCTTGCAACCTCACGTGACTCTAGAGTCATTTGACAAGTGGGGCATGGATTTCATTGGGACCATTGATCCACCATGAGGGCAAAAAAGGTACGTAATTGTATGCACTGATTCTTTTACAAAGTGCACTGAGACCAAGGGTGTCAAAGTAGAAAGCAAGGAAAGATTGGTTGATTTCTTAAGGGAGAATGTATTATAAGAGTATGGGTACCCTAGATAACTAGTCATCGATTAGGGAGCTCAATTCACATAAAATCTAACCGAAAAAGCATTGAGGCAACATGGGATAAAACATAGCTTGTCCACTTCCTATCATCCTCAAGCCAATGGACAAGTAGAGGTCACCAACAGAGCATTGGAAGGCATCATGACCAAGGTTGTGAGAAGCAGTAGAAAGGATTGGCCTGTTAGACTAGTGTAAGCCACTTGGGCCTATAATACAACCTTGAAGACAACCATTTGTTTCACCCCTAATGACTTGGTATATGGAAAGTAGGCTATCCTCTCCATTTAGTTTGAGTACAACACATTGAGAATGGAAACAAATTTTGATTTGTATTTTACAAAGGCATAGCATGAGAGGCTGCTCCAGCTGAATGGCCTCACTGAATTCATGATTTAGAAACTCCTACACACTGAAGTTATCCAAGTACAAAGGAAGGTTTGGCATGACAAGAACATCAAGGAAATTTTTTTTCAAGAAGGGGATTGTACTTTGCTATATGACTCTAGGTGCAAGGACTTCAAAGGAAAATTGATGACAAGTTGGTTAGGCCACTACCTGATAGAGAAGTTCCATGACAATGGGGTTGTTCAAATCAAGACCATTGATCAGGTATTCCCTTATTTTTCAATCGATACAGATTGAAAGCTTACAAAATACCTTCATCCAGGGAGGAGCACCATTAGTAAGGAAGTAAATGTAATTGGAAGTGTCCTAGCTTCAAAGTCACACAATTCTTGAAAACTACTTTTTTTGTGGAAAAAACAAAAAGAAAAACAATAAGAACCCTACATGAATACATCTATGAGGCATCTGAGGCAAACATTTGGGTTTAAAACCTCCTTGACGTAGCCCAAGAGTGAAAAAAAGAAAAATAAAAAATATATCCTTAGGTGAAAACCTCCCTTGAGGTAGCCTGCATATCCTTCAAAAAAAAAAAAGCGAGAAAAAAAAACAATAAGAATACCATGGCAGGGAACTCAAACCTTTCCAATAATAAATTATGTGATTTTGCAAGTTTTGTAGGCAGTGAAAGATGAAAAGCTACAGGGAAAACATGCCAAGTTTCATTCCATTTATCCCTCCATCAACTCCATATCATCCATGCCAACCATGTCACTACCACTCATAACCATTTCCAGGCATCAAAAATCATATTTTTTCATTTTTTGGCTTGCTATAGGATTTCTTGTAGCTACTATAGGAAGCTCTTGTAGCACTACACGGTGTCCTGAAATACTATAAGAAAGGGGAACCCATAAGAAAATCATCATGCATTCCTATTCTATGTTGATTAGGGACCTTACACTTCATAAAGCCACTCACCCATCATCCATGCAACACTGGTCCAAATCACTATACCCATACCTAGCTCCATCTCATTCAAGAAAAAATGAAGGAAAATGTCCTAAATATAATGAAAAAAACTAGAGGACATGTCCTCCCTTTCATCAGCCATTCAATATGCCATCAAAGATCTTCCATCATCCTCCAACCCCTACACCACTACCCAACATTCCTCTGAGAAAAAATCATTGCAAAAGGAAGAAAAGGGGCAGCTACAAGATCTCCTGTAGTAGCTACAGGATCTCTTGTAGAAGCCTGTGCCATTACTACAACCAACCTGAGACTTATTTTTTATTCCCAACTAGATCAAGGGGGAGTATCATCATCTTTGAACACCTTGTTTCTCCTATCCATGATCAAGAGTAGCAAAAACACCAAAGAGATATCAAGCACATACACATATGAACAGACAAGTAGTTAGTTATACAAGCAAGAAGAAATAGATAGGAAGAGAGAAAAGCAGCACTTCCCTGAGTAGAAGCACAAAAGGAAAATATTCCAACATACATTGATTAGTAAAAGGTAGGTAGAGGTATGAAAACTTACCCAACTCTTGCTTGAGTATGATATAATGGGAAATGTATAAATGTCTAAGAAAGATATTTTTATAAGACGGAGGTGGTGACTTAACTTGTCCACCCTCAGCTTGATCAAAAAGTGGACTTTCATTCAGCATGCCACATCATAGTGTCACTTCAATGGGAATTAGTTAAAAAGGTGGTCAAATTAGTTAAGAGGGAGTGGGTGATGATTACGAGGAGGAAGTGAATAATCATCAAAGGTGGGCCAATCGTCCCAATTAGGAAATCTCAGACCACTGCCAGTGATCACAACGCTTCAAGCCTCGACCATAAATAAAATAAAACCGTAAAATTTCATGCACCTTTTCGCTCATTTCAAAATCAAGGAGATAGGGACTAGTTTGGGATGCCATCAAAAGTCATACCCCACTCTGGCCATCCTATAGGAGACAACTACAAGACACAACTACAGGAAACACAAAAGTCTACAGGATGCTAAAGAAACACTTTAATTCCTTAGGAAGTCTACAAGGGGATGTCTAGGGTCATCTCAGTCATCAATTATAATAATCCCAAGCATTACAATGAGAATTGGCCCATATCTCATATTTTCAACGTTTGATAACTGATAAACTCTACACTCTTCTATTAATTACAGTCAGCTTGGGAATTAAACACAGTTGGGGCCATATAAGAAAAAATATGTGGCTATAAGGAATTTTATAAATTACAGTCAGCCAGTGAAAAGGTTAAGCTCTCAACCATCATGCATTCCATACTGAAGCTATCCTACAAATCCTCCTACACTTAGCTAAAACCAGAGAAGAAAATGGGAAGCGGATTCAATAGAAGAGAACCCACATATACATCAAGAATTCACCTTCATCCCCTTATGGTAGATATCTTCAGGAGGCATCACTGATTAGGCTTCTTTGAGTTGCTCAAAGGATATGATGATGAGAGCAAGTGCTACCACTATGGTGAGAGGGTTTTCCATTACCATCAACCCTAGTGTGATCAACAGAGTGACAACACTTCTTCTAGGGTTCAATGGAGAAAGAAGGGCGAGAGAAGCAACGCCTTTTCTAAGAAAAATTTCTTCCTAAATGATGGAAATCCAATTGAAGACAAAAATGGTGTCAAAAGGGAGAGCCTTCCCTATCCTTGGGATGAGCTGGGCTACCACATCCTTTAGTACATTTCTTTTGAAGGGAGACTAAGTGTATTCTATGGCTACCAATTTAGACTCCTCCATGAGTTAGGATTCTGAGTCAGAATACCCATAACATAAAGGCTCATTGAGCCTTATTTCATTTTAGAGTCTATTATGGACATGAGTCAAAAGGTGAAAGAAGGGAAGCACTAGCAATTAGCACACCATGGTCTCATCAAGATAATAATGGAAGATTCCTTGAGCCATTTGAGAATTATTATTCTTTCATCCACATTTACAAACATGGATAGAGAAGCTTTACTTAAAACCTAAGTCCTTGAACATGGTGGGACCCTAGCCTCAAGTGCTGAAGAGGAGGAAGAGGAAGGAAAAGAGGAGGAAGATGGAGAAGAAGAAGAAGAAGAAAAGGAGGAAGAGGAGGTAGAGACAAAAAAAAGAAAAAAAAGAAGGAAAAGGAGAGGTAGAGACAAAAAAAATAGAAGAAGAAGAAAAAGGAGAATAAGAAGAGGAGCAGAAGGCATAGACTAGCCGTGAGAAAAATACTGCACTTGAAGAAGACTAGATATCCCCAAGATTGTCTTTTGAACCAACTGAAAAGGAGGTAGTTGTTGCCTTGGATACCTTGAGCACACCCATCAAGTCCAAGAGGAAAAGGAAAAGGCAAACTCGACTCTATTTCAAAACAAGAAGAAGCACTAGGATTAAGTAGGGGAAGCCACAAACACCAACAAAAACCCCCATCCTAATTTAATAAACACCAAACAAGAAGGAGGAGCTAGAGTCCATGGGAATGAAGGTTGAGAAAGTCACATCACCAAAAGCAATATTAAAGGCTACTATCACCTATGTCAGGAAGCCTATCACCAAGTCAACATCATCTAAACAAAGAAATGCACTTGTGAGCCTCCAATAGAAAGGAAGAAGCCTGCCACAGGATCCCCAAACAGTGCTATAGGAAAGATGGAAACAACTATAGGAAGAGCAGTAGGGGCAGAAAGAAGGCAAGGAAGCAACACCAAAGGTATAGGAGGGGGTAGCTTCTCCAAAGACAATTGAGGGAGATTTTCCATAGATGCAGGAGCCTAGCCCACAGCCAAATATGAGGTCCTACTACAAGCTGAATGAGGGAGCGAGAGTGATACCACATATATTTTCAATCACTCTCTTCTTTAAGCTTCAAAAATAAAGAGGAAGGAAAAATCGATGGTTGTTGTTAGGGTCCTATAATTTTTATAGGATTTCTTGATTATAGCTGATGATTATTATATTTTGGATATTGTAAATAATATTCCATATTGTAAATTATTTCCAAAAAAGGTCAAAACGTTAGGAAAAGTAAAAAAATATGCCTGCAAGACAAAATGCAGCATTAGAGGATAATTAATCATGTTTAGATTAAATTAATAACATCATTTAAATGTGATTAAATGGAACTATAATAAAGGCCTTGGCACTATAGTTTGATTTTATTGTAGGGTTGAAAATGACAAAAAGGGATTTTGTAACATGGGGTTAAACATTTGCAACTTTCCTGCTCCTTGATCCTCTCGCTCCATATATCGATGGCTCGCAATCATTTTTAGCCCCCCTTCTCCATCCTAGCTTTACCATGAGGGGGGGGGGGGTCCGAAACGGAGGTTTTACCCTGCGATTCCCATGCTTGCATCATTGATTTTTTTAAACATGAGTTCATGAATACAACGTAGGTATGCTACTATGGGCAAATCAAGAATTCTAGGTTTTCCAAATCCCATGCCCAACAGTGATTCATTAATGTATCTTCTATTTTTTAAAGATAAAAAAGGAGATGATGTTGTTGTACATTTATTAAGGTTTCATATGCACATCCATAAGCTAAAAATCAAATTTCATGAAGATTGTCTTATGAAAAGTTTTATGGCAACTTTGGAGGAAAAAGCTAGATCTTTGTATCAAAATGTGCCTGCTGCTAGTATATGTTCATTAAATCATTTTCATATTGTTTTCTGTGAGAAATACAAAGGGGATTATCCATCTTTGTTACTGATTTAAAACTGATATGATCATTTTGAAAGTTTTATTCAATATCTAGAAGATTACTATGCTGATTATCAGTTCAAAAAGATGAAATACTAGAGGCTTTAGATGGAAATCATTTTCAACATTATGAACACAAAGTAGAAGTCTTGCTTGAATTGTCTTCCCCTCACGAAGAAACCGAGGATTTATGTTGTCTATATGTTCATGAAGATTCCCCACAGGAAATAATTCTTGTAGCACCATGGCAAACTGATTAGCCAAAGGTAAAGGAAGAAATTTACCAGCCTAAACCTAATCAAGAAGAGGGAAATAGTGAAAATCAACAGGATATTTCATATACCATGGATGAACACATTAACATCGTGGTTGTCTCAAGTGCAGAAGATCAAATTAAACAACAATTTCCTTGTACTAATCAATAAGTAAAGGTAATTGAGCATATTGTTGAACATTCATTTGTTGATATACAATAGTCTTGTGATGCGAAAGAAGAACCAGCAGAGCTTAATACTCTTGATCCACAAGAGCACTTTGAACAAGTAGTGTTTTCTTTAGTGATTAAATACAAATCATATTTACATGATGAAGATCTTATGTTGCATTTGTTCCATGATCCTTTGGTCATTTTATTGCATTCATTGGTGAAGGGAGAACTTTCTAGATTCATTAATATAGCTATTGGATCTAGTGGAAAAGTTGAGTTGTCATTTTCTAAATTTATTTTTCCACTAGAAGAAGTAGAATGCAAACTTAAGTTAAGCATCCATTTTCTTGAATGGTTGCACTAGATGTTTGTTATCACTTGATATGGTAGTCATGTTATCATATTAAAGTAGGTAGCACAGTGTAAATAAGCTCAGTATCTTGAGCATTTGTGTTTTTCAAAGCGTTCTTTCCAATTTTAGTTTCATATTGCAGGACGACTTTCATTTCAATATATATTTCAAATTTTAGTGTGAAGAATGGTTTTGATTTCAGTTTGACAGTTTTTCAGTAGCAGATATTTTATGGCAGAACATGTTGCAGGTTTTGGGATCAGCCCAATGGATCAAGCTACCCGCCTACTAGGAAGTGCCATCTCTATCTAGAACCACTATTAGGGTCCTATAATTTTTATAGGATTTATTGATTATAGCTTATGATTATTATATTTTGGATATAATATTCATATTGTAAACTATTTCCAAAAAGAGTCAAAACCTTAAGAAAAATAAAAAAATATGCTTGCAAGACGAAATGTAGAATTAGAGGATAATTAAGTATGTTTAGATTAAATTAATCACATCATTCAAATGTGATTAAATAAAACTGTAATAAAGGCCTTAGTACTATAGTTTTATTTTATTGTAAGGTTCAAAATGACAAAAAGGGATTTTGTCACATGTAGTTAAGTAGTTGCAACCTTCCCGCTCCTCGATCCTCTCACTCCATAGATTGATGGATCACAATCCTTTTTGGTCCCCCTTCTCCATATTAGCTTTATTGCTAGGGGGTGTCTAAAAAGGAAATTTTACCCTGCCAGTCCCATGTTATGTGTCTATTGGAAATAATACTGAGAGGGGGGGGGTGAATCAGTATTATCAAATCAATATAAACTTTTCATTTCCATATTAAGATTCATATACAGTACTTCAATTAAGGCAAACCGCGTGTATATGCAACTATGTGTAATGCAAAAAAGCATATATCCAGTAAACTTATGATTTAGTTAGTTGATCCTTAATGAGTGCATTAGAACATTATTAACCATATGAGCAGTAAATAGGAGCAGTAAAATAGAATAGATCATCACACACAAGAAGCACAAATGAACACCATGATGTAAGGTGGAAACCCAATGTGGGTGAAAACCACCTACTGCAAGTCGTCTCAATCTTCCTTTTAATAAGAAACTTCTTTTTACAATGGTTGTGTACTGGTGCAGTTTTATACCAGTATGCAGGCTTCTACCTACAGAAGGCTACAGCCTTCTCTCATTCTCCAGCTCTCCTGGAAGGCAACTACAACCCCCTTTGCTCTTGTACTAGCCGATCCATTTACTACTACGTAGATGCCGGCCTACTGAAATGCTCCAACCTTTACTCGTTTTCCAGCTGCTCCTGGAAGGGAGCTACCACCCCCTTAGCTCTTGTACTAGCTGATGTACTAGTACATAGGTGCCAACCTACAGAAGGCAAAAACCTTATCTTTCTTTCACCAGGTACCACGTTTCATACATTTTCAAACTGGATACTCCTAAAGCACAACACCATAATCTGAAGGCCACGCTTCATCCAGTTTTCGTACTAGACCCATTAATATCATTGAAGCACACAATAAATCAACACTAGCATCATCAATTTCTGAATCACCCAATACTGAATCACTGAAACCTTGTCAACAAAACGCAGTCACCAGAACACATAGCATAACACTAAACTCTGCAACAATATTTAGACCCAACTGTATCATCAAAAGTCATGCATCAAAGTGCATACGCTACTTGGAAGTGTCGAACCAGCATGTATACACAACTCCACTAAAGAGAACCAACGTATATGTCATTAATTACTTATTCATAACTTTGTTGCACTTCTTGACTTCAGACATACCCAGATCATTACATATACAAAGATAATACGTATGTTAGCAACCATATCTAGTTCATCACATCACATAAAGATAAGTCATTCTGATCATGATCCATTATAGATCTCATCCATCAATACTAAAGCTAAGCATAATCAACCAATCTGAATATGAAGAATACTGACACCAGTAAATAGTCATCAGGACTCATCAACAACCAGAAACACCTGTAACTTCAAACATCATAGCTCATATGGTATGCGCTACTTAGATATATCTAACCTGTGTATGTATGCGCTTCTATCATAGTCAACCAGCGTATACATCTATAAATATTCATTCATGAGTTGTAGCTATATGCATCAGTATACAGATCTAGAATAAACATGATCAAACCATATAGAGATGATTCATTCCAAGCCATTAGATCCCAATCTATCCATAGATCTTGCTCTCCAACCGCTAAGATTCCTCCTTAGCTCAGATCAAGAAAAGCATCATGAACCCATAACCTGCATACTAGATCTCATACTTCATCAGGTATTCAAGACTTTCTCAATGCATTTTCCTAATGATCTTCTTCTCCTTTTATAGTCTTAGGCCTTACTCAATACCATGGTCCAAAACCATTGAGAACCAATACTAGGGACCCAATACTTGGGTTCAACACTTCGGACGCAATACCAACGACCAAAACCATAGGTCTAAATACCATGGACCCAAAAATAAGCTTTCCCACATGTACGCGCTTTTCTGTGCATGAAAGTGCATGCATACACATACGCGACTTTTGATCAGAAATCCCACATGTATACGCTCCTTTGTATATAGTGAACTTGCGTGTATAACCTGCATGTATACCCTACTTGGTATATATGCGAACCTGCGTATATACGTGACTTGGTACACAGTGAACCTGCGTATAACCTGCATATGTACGCAACTTGGTATATAGTGAACCTGCGTATATACTCTGCTTTCTTCATTCTTTGTAGTCTGATCATCACCTCTTTGCTACTGATGTGCTTCACTATCATCTGTGTGAGTTGCCATCAAGAACAACACTTGTATCATAATTCCAACAATATCCCCCTTTGGAATTGATGGCAAGGCTAACTTGTCGTACTGAGAACTGTCATCTGATTCCTTTGAGCTGTCCTGCATGCCATGTATTCTATCACATCTGATATCTCTTTTGTAGATTCATCTAGTTATATATAAGTGAGTTGTTCTTCTACGATTGGGTTGCCATCAAGTACAACACATGCATCATAATGCCAACAATCTCCCCCTTTGGACTTGATGGCAACAACACCAAATTACTCTCCCCCTTTGACATCAAGGGAAAAGGGCGGACCAAGATATTCTCTTTCCTTGATAAACATTCCTCTGTCCATACTCCCCCTGATTATCTGCTAAAATCTTTAAATGAGCTCCCCCTTTGTATATGGCAAGGTGTACCAATCTAACCATGCTCCCTATGAGTACATGCTGAAGTCTCTGCTCTACTGAAGTGCATTGTTCATGCTCCCCCTGACTGTAAGCAAGGTCTGCAAAAAGATGTTCTACAAGAAGAACATGACCCTATCATAAATGGCCTCCTATCACGAAGGACTCATACCTACATCTATCTCCCAATCTAGTGGGGATATACCAATATTGACTCAACCACCCAACCAAGTGGGGATATGTCAAATACCAAATGTTTATACATGACTGAACTATTACATCATCCTTCCCATGCATAGTGGGGGTACAAATTACATCATATGACTAGAAGGGATTCATCAAATGACTACAATAGATAGAGACAAACTATTACATCATGAGTCTTGATATGAACTTTACATGACATTTCTAACAAAGAACAAACATCTAAACAAGATCATGATAGTCATCAGTAACTATCATACACAATGTATGATCTGCTCCATAATCATCTGACAACAGCATCTAGACCAGCATCAAGGTATGTCTGCATCAACTCATCCTTTTGAACAGAATTCTGCATATGACATACAACATCATTCACATTATATCATATGTGAAAAACACCATAGCCATCTCATCAACAACAAGATCTGCATGATCCAAGTATCATCACATGGGAACATCTGCATCAATCAACATATGTATCAACCTATCATCATATAGGTAAGAACTTATCATCATCATGTCTCCAACAATGAAACTTTGAGTAAACATTCATGTATCTAGCACTATGTATCTTGAACTCAAGATCATTTGTCAAGACTTCTTGATATCATCAACAACAACAATCCTCATCCACATGAGCGCCAAGAACTACAGGAATCTTGCATCATAACTGTATTATATGATCTTTATGCATATGATGACATCAACATATGAGTGACTCATCATCAAGTAATGAAGATGTGTATTCAAGCTTTGTACTTCTCCTTATCCTTATGAAGATCACCATGTAAGCACCATATATGCATTATCAAAGAATCAACCACAAATCTGATTTGAACATGAACTATGTAACCCCAAGAATCATATGAGATTTTTTCATAGACAACTCATAACCGTATCATAGCAAGATATATCATTTAGCCATATAAGCATCATCACCAAGGACTACTAAACATAATGCCAACAATGCATTATTAAAAGCATATGCTTCCCTTGAACCTGTGCCATCTTGCTTACTGTCAGATCTGATCATGCATATATCAGCAAGAAGTATCAAGGCATCATCATCATTAATTTAGGATCAAAAAAAAAAATTAAACATCTTACAAGTGTCTAGACATTTCTACACATCATTAGCGAATTGTAACCATTATCAAACAGAGAAAATAATGGACTGAATCATATCAGACCCTTTTTCCTGAGTCTGTCCTACTGCTTTTCTTCAAATTAACATATATGCGACTGTACAGTGTCTAGCTCGCGTATATAAGCGACTTCACTTTATGAGACTTGCATATGAGATTTAGGATGCTGAAGTTTTACACTTTTAGCTCCCGCTCAGTTTGTTATGTCTGTATATTGTGTTGCGCCACATCTTTCTGACTGTACTTCCTTCTTCTTCCATTTCTTCAAGTGTGATGATGTTTTCTCCTTTTGGTATGGTGCATGTACTTTGTTCCTGCATTCCTTAGCTATATATCCAAGCTTGTTACATGCATAACATCTCACATGTTTAATATTCCTTCTATAGCAATCAACAGCTTTGTGACCAAACATATTGCAAGAAAAACAATATCCCTCAAAGTTCCTGGAACATGATGATCTTTCTGTGTGATTGTCTTGAACCATTCTACTTCTGCATCTGGTTGCAACATGTCCAAAGTTATGACATACATAAAATTCAACATTATTCATTGGAGGAAATAATCGACTATCACTTCCATAGTTAGGAGTAAAACATTTTCTTTGAAGAATTTCTTTCCTTGGTTGTTGATGGGGTTGTCCTCTCATCTCCTTATTGATCATTTTAGATTTCTCATTAGAGTTCCTTGCCTCTCCTTGTGAGCTAGATTCATATTCAACAGATTCATAAAAACCAAGGCCAATTTTGATAGTAGGAGACCTTTGACTACTAAGAATATCATCCAAGATCTTAGTACTATCTTGAAATCATAAGAGCTTATCCTTTTCTTCTAAGTTATCTTTAAGAATATTTACATCAACCTGATGTTGCTCCTCCTTTTCATGATACTGCTTCTTCATGTTTTCTTCAACTTTTCTTCCTTCTTCCAACTGATGTCTTAGTTTAAGAACTTTGTTTTCTTGTTTTTCAAGAGCTTGGAGTAGTTCTTTATTCTGCTTATTTGATTCTTCAGGATCTTCTTTTAGTGAGAGGATCATAGCTTCAAGACCTTGATAGTAACTGGATCTGTATCTGAGTTTCTTGATTGTTGTGCTCCTTTCATTGACTTCATTTCTTAATGATGTCACTTCATCCTGCAACTTTTGACATTGATCTTCCTTGTCCTTAAGTAACTTCCTTACCTTGTTTCCTTCTCTAGTTGGGCTTTTAGTTTGATAGCTTCTTCTTTGAAGGCACATTCCCTTTTGTTCAATAGATCTTGTTGATCTCTACTTTTGTTTGTAAGCCTTTTAAATTCTTCCTCTATTTGATATCTTTCTTGCTCACCCATAAGAGAAAATTCAGTTGTTTCGCTATCACTTTCATCATCTTCAAATGGATGGATAAATGTATTACCAGAGTATAACAAATTCATACCTCCTAGTTCTTTTCCTTGTTCACCTTCATTCAGAAGTGATTTTGAATCTGAAGTGCTTCTTCCACATATTCCCCAATCGATTCTCCCACTATCATAGCTCTTTTGAGATGTCTTCTTCTTCTCAGGTGCTTTCTTCTTAAGCTTCTTTCCCATTGATCTACAGATCTCCTTCAAGCGATCAAGCTTCTACCAAAGGACCTGCTCTGATACCAATTCTTGGTAATAATACTGAGAGAGGGGGGGTGAATCAGTATTATCAAATCAATATAATTTTTTCATTTCCATATTAAGATTCATATACGCTACTTCAGTTAAGGCAAACTACGTGTATACACAACTATGTGTAATGCAAAAAGTGTATATCCAGTAAACTTATGATGTAGTTAGTTGATCCTTAGTGAGTGCATTAAAACATTATTAACCATATGAGCAGTAAACAGGAGAAGTAAAATAGAACAGATCATCACACACAGGAAGCACACATGAACACCATGATATAAGGTGGAAACCCAATGTGGGTGAGAACCACTTGCTGCAAGTCGTCTCAATCTTCCTTTTAATAAGAAACTTCTTTTTACAATGGTTCTATACTATTGCAGTCTTATACCGGTACGTAGGCTTCTACCTGCAGAAGGCTACAACCTTCTCTCATTCTCCAGCTCTCGTGGAAGCGAGCTACAACCCCCTTTGCTCTTGTACTAGCCGATCGACTTACTAGTACGTAGGTGCTGGCCTACTGAAATGCTCCAATCTTTATTCATTTTCCAATTGCTATTGGAAGGGAGCTACCACCCCCTTAGCTCTTGTACTAGCTGATGTACTAGTACGTAGGTGCCGACCTACAAAAGGCAACAACCTTCTATTTCTTTCACCAGGTACCACGTTTCATACATTTTCATACTGGATACTCCTGAAGCACAACACCATAAGTTGAAGGCCACGTTTCATCCAATTTTCATACTGGACCCATTAATATCATTGAAGCACACAATCAATCAACACTAGCATCATCAATATCTGAATCACCCAATACTGAATCACTGAAACCCTGTCAACAAAATGCAGTCACCAGAACACAGAGCAGAACACTGATCTCTGCAACAATATTTAGACCTAGTTGTATCATCAAAAATCATGCATCAGAATGCATACGCTACTTGGAAGTGTCGAACCAACGTGTATATGCAACTTCACTAAAGCGAACTAGCGTATATGTCATTAATTACTTATTCATAACTTTGCTGCACTTCCTGACTTCAAACATACCCAGATCATTACATATACAAAGATAATATGTATGTTAGCAACGAGATCTAGTTCATCAGATCACATAAAGATAAGTCATTCTGATCCTGATCCATTATAGATCTCATCCATCAATACTAAAGCTAAGCATAATCAACCAACCTGAATATGCAGAATACTAGACACCAGTAAAGAGTCATTAGAACTCATCAACAACCAGAAACACCTGTAACTTCAAACATCATAGCTCATATGGTATACACTACTTAGATATATCTAACCTGCGTATGTACGCGCTTCTATCATAGTCAACCAGCGTATACATCTATAAATATTCATTCATGAGTTGCAGCTATATGCGTGAGTATATAGATCTAGAATAAACATGATCAAACCGTATAGAGATGATTCATTCCAAGCCATTAGATCTCGATCTATCCTTAGATCTTATTCTCCATCAACCACTGAGATTCCTCCTTAGCTCAGATCAAGCAAAGCATCATGAACCCATAACCTGCATACTAGATCTCATACTTCATTAGATATTCAAGACTTTCTCAATGCATTTGCCTAATGATCCTCTTCTCCTTTTATAGTCTTAGGCCTTACTCAATACCATGGTCCAAAACCATTGAGAACCAATACTAGGGACCCAATACCTGCGTTCAACACTTCAGACGCAATACCAAGGACCAAAACCATAGGTCTAAATACCACAGACCCAAAAATAAGCTTTCCCACATGTATGCGCTTTTCCATGCATGAAAGTGCGTGCATACGCATACGCGACTTTTGATCAGAAATCCCGCGTGTATATGCTCCTTTGTATAGAGTGAAATTGCATGTATAACCTGTGTGTATACCCTACTTGGTATATAGCGAACCTCCGTATATATGCGACTTGGTACATAGTGAACCTGCGTATAACCTGCATATGTACGCGACTTGGTATATAGTGAACCTTCGTATATACTCTAATTTCTTCATTATTTGTAGTTTGATCATCAACTCTTTGCTACTAACCTACTGCACTGTTATCTGTGTGAGTTTCCATCAAGAACAACACTTGTATCATAATTCCAACAATGTCTTCCCCTCTACATTTCGCACCCCTCTCACAATATCGCCTACAACACTGACCCCCCTTCGAAATCTTCTTACCACCTTCCTGCTTACCACACTCCTTTCACACCATATTTCACACACACTCTTGGTTATGTTACCCTCCATTCCCCGACTGTGATGTCATCTCTCGCATCCATGTCATTCATCTGTCTCATGATTAGTTGAAACTATGCTTTTTCTTATATGCCACATTGACTTCAAACATTGTTTCCAAACAAATTAGGAAAAATTTTCAGAAACTAAGAGTTTTTTCTGTCAACATCCTCATGTACAAAAACATCTCTCATTTTTCTAACAATTGTTATGGTTTTGGATATACAAATGAAGCTTTGCATACATATTTTCCCAAATTTTCCTGTTTAGTCATACTTTTGAAAAACATATTGTGGCCAATAAGAGATTACTCTTGAGAAAATGGATGAGGTTTATGTTCGTAAGATTCCAAAGTACAATAACCTACTTATTTTGTATATCTATTACAGAATGAGAGATACATTTACATATTTACAACCTAGTTTTCGGACTATGAAAAGTCTTGTTTCACTCACCTTTGTGTAGAAAATATTGGGAATCGTTGGAGTTGAATTTTGGGAAATGAAGAGAGGTTTATCTCAAGAACATATTTATCTACAGTAACCTCTCTCACATTTTACAAAACTATCTCGGATTGAGATATAAAAAGGGATGACTGGACCCTATTTTGTAGGATTTCGGGAGGAACATTTTCAAAGACAGTTAGCCACCTCATCAACTAAGAGTTGCAATCAAATTCGAATTTATCTTCTTTGTTACCATAAATCCATAATGATAGTGCCAAGTAGATACATAGTTTTTAATGTACTATATTTCATTTCTATTTGTGTAAAACAGTTTAGGATATTTGTAAAAAGATCTTGAGATTTTCATCAAGATATTTTAGTTTATAATTTGTATAAATACTTCATAATTTGAAGTAATAGATGTTGGGATTTGTAATAAGAAAGAATACCATTCATTGTAAAGTTGTTCACTGAGTTCAAGTGACCTTTTGCAGTAATACAAGACAAGCTGTTTCGGGATTCATGTGTCATATCTATTGGTGAAGTGCATCTACTATTCTTTGTTTATTTTCTGTCTGTCATGCTTATGTAAACTATATTTTGAATTAATCAATAGAAGCTATGATAAATAGGATTCATTACCTACAGATCCCTATTTTGGTTGTTAATTCTACATGTCTTCCTCTGATACCAAGTTAAAGAATTCTTAATTTCTCTTTAGCTTCAATTGAATCTATTTCCCTTCTTTTACTCCATTTCATTTAAATCTATAAGTGTTGAAAAGTGTGCAACAAGAAATGCTTGTTGAGATTGCAACAAGATGATGGAGCTTAGTGAAAAGAGTAGCCTTCACTAAGTGGGCCCGCAGGCTATTTTTGGCGCAAGTCTATTTTTAGACTATGTCTATTTTTAGACATATGGATCATGTCTATGGATTGCAGGTTGCTGTTTATGGATGATTGATCAATTTGAGAAAATAGATGGACTTCTATTTTTGATGAAAGTGTGAGTGATCACAGTGTGAGTGATCAAGTCTATTTTTAGACTGGCTGTCAAAAATAGAAAAGTCAAATATTATTATCTCACAATAATATTTGGACTATAAACTTTGTCTTATTCTCTTGGAGCACTTCAGTTCGAGCTACGGATGTGGCACATGCAATTGCATGAAGGAAATACGTGGTTCTTGTCGGTTAGTTGAATATTTTCATGCATGACTTCAGTTAGAACTCAAGTAAGTTGAGTTTAGTGGACTGGAGGTGC
>APFE031078515.1:43338-92985 GCA_000404065.3 Pinus taeda | reverse complement strand
TCATCATGACTAATTAATAACCTTTTCCCGCCTATTGAATATCCCCCGGAGTGATTAAATAACGTTAAACTTGTAAATAAAGCCATTTTTTCGTGTTTTTCTGTTATTTTCGTTATTTGAAAACGACAATGCTCCCTGCTGTGATTTTCAAATTTCCACTGCAATTGACTGATTCACTCCAAGATTCCACTGCGCCCGTGTTCAAGAACAGTCCCATCATCACCTATTACCTGTTAAAAGACCCAGCTTCCTTCTAAAAACGGGTATTTGTCCTTTCCCGCCCCAACTGCTAGTAAAACTCAGTTCTTTTCATTTTCCGCTAAAATAGTGATTAAAAATCATCACTGAGTCTTCCCCAGAGCTTTTAGAACTGTGTAATTACTCTCTGAACCAACAAATTGTGCCAATTTCCTTCATTTTAGAAATCTCGCCCGGCCTGTAAGGAAAACCAAAAACCTCCATTTTGAATCCACAAGAACCAAAATGGAGGTCCCGACAGCTCTAAATATCACTCCACTCAATGCTTCTCACCGGGAATTAGACTATTTACCTTTGATAGATGAAGATTTCCAAATTAAAGACCTGCATTTTGATGAAAATCCCCTATTGAGTTACTGTCGCTGCAGAGACGAATACTCAAAGGGGCAAGATCTTATCGGGTTGTGGGAATCCTATCTCCCAAGGTATCTCATTCCTTCAGTCATTTATTTCCCAGAAATCATCCATTATTGCCATTCAAACTACGATCCCACTCAAAGGGCTGTAATGGCTCCTGATCAAAGTGTTCTGTTTCCCATCACTCCCCAGGCTATCAATTCCATGTTACACTTTGAACCAGACCAAGAATTAGCACCATTGTCCATGGAAGGAAATGTTGGAAATGCTATAAAAGTTGTTTTCAGGATGATAATTTATCTTTACTATCAAGTAAATGGTAAAAATGAGTACAGATGAAAGAGCATTAGTTACACAGGTTAAAGAGTATCCGTAAAGACAAGGAGTGTCAAGCAAGAAAAGAAATTACTCCAAAAGACAGTAACAAGTTCTCCTTTTCGGTAAAGGTGTATAGGGTGGAATTATACTAGGACGCACTTGTAGATTTGCTTCTGTCAAAGAATGGAAAGAGATTGAAACTCGACATTAAGAAAGATACAAAGGGAATGGTTATGGTGGAAAATGTTACTCTTGTGACTATATCTACATTTAAAGAGCTGGAAGCTATTGTATGTAAAGGGATAGAAAGGCGACATACTTCTGGAACGCAAAAGAATGCAGAAAGTTCAAGATCACACTTAATACCTTCTATAATTATACCTTTTATAATTATAGAGAGCGCAAACCTTCAAACTCAGGTCCAAGTCAAGGGAAAGCTAAGATTTGTTGATCTTGCGGGCTCTGAGAGGGTGAAGAAATCAGGATCAACAGGCAACCAATTGAAAGAGGCTCAAAGTATCAACCGGTCTCTTTCAGCCCTGGGGGATGTTATTAGTGTACTGGATTTTGAAGGGCAGCATATACCCTATAGAAATCACGAGCTCACGATGCTTATGAGTGATCCACTTGGTGGCAATGCTAAACACTGATGTTTGTAAATATAGCCCCAGCGGAATCCAATTTGGATGAGACCCATAAATTCTCTTTCATATGCTACCCGAGTTCTCTCAACTGTAAATGATGCAAATGGTTGTGTCCTACAGGCCCTGGTATCTGTTTTTATGAGCAGAGGACTATATTCACGTAATGATGGCAAGCGCTGGATAAAGCCGATGGTTCTTACGGCATCTCTCTTCCCATTTATGTGCTTTGGCATTGGATTTTTACTGAACATCATTGCCATATTCTATGGTTCTCTGGCTGCCATTCCTTTTGGCACTATGGTGGTAGTAGCGCTTAGTTTGTTTCAATTTACACAGTGCGAAGGTGTGTGTGTATTGTTCTGGACAGAGTGTGGCAGAATTGTTGCAAGTGTTACCAGATGAGTCCTATGCTTGGCCCGAAGATGGAGCAGCGCCCCTTCTCTGCACAGCTCGAAATTGAGAAGTTCACTTTCAACGTGATGGCAAAACAGATGATGAGTTTCAAAACATGGGGAGCTTGAAACTGACAGGATTCTATTCCATGATTTCCACCAGCGATTGATCCTTTTGAGATTTTGTGGGCGATATGGCTCTTAGAAGGCGGATTGTGAGCTATTGTTGATGCTACCATATTGCATGTGGTTGGACGTGTTGGAATTCGATGAGTGGCACATTTTAAATCTGAATTAAACGCTGAGTGCAACCATGCAAACCTCTCTCAGTACAGTTGTCACCATGAGCTGAATCGGCGGAATGTTAGTTTAAAGGTTGTTTTATTAAAATGGCACATGTAACGTGGCAAGCTGAAAATAAGTCAAGACTATCTATCACAGCCAAAGAAAGGGAACAACGCACCAGCACATCCACAAAGAAAGGGAACAGCGCACCAGCACGTCCACAAAGAAAGGGAACAGCGCATCAGCAGTTATTTATTATGCCATCTACGAGACCATTTGTCTCCTGTTTACTTGTAAAATAATCCTTAGTCACCCCAAAATATGGGTTAGGATAGTGTGAGATATTTTCAATTATTTAGTGTATAAATAAACCCTCGAAGAGAGTGTTGAGGGCGGATTCCATTACTTTGCTATAACATTGAGACTTTCGGAATAAAAGCGCTTGGAGAAATTTTTCGTGGCTTAACTGGATGACGATTTAAAGCACTGGGCTTATTGCAGGATTCATGTGTTGGACAGCAGTTCAATAAGTTTTTCTACCCTTTGTCTGAAATTTTATATTAGTCTATAATACCATCATATCCATTTCTGAATAATTTGCATAAGAGATTGAAATAGAATTTGCTTAATTGTACTCTATTTTCAAATGTTATTATTCTTGATGTTTTCTTCTAAATTAGTTATAAGCATGAATTCTTAAATGCTCTTGCTTTACTAATTTAAACACTGTTGATTACTATAATAAAGGATTCTTCATTGCTCTTTGTTTGTAGTCATCTCATTTCTTTCTTTTGGATATGGTGAAAGACTCTTAGCTACCTTTCATCCCTTCAAAATCATCTCATCCACTTTAAATTTTAAGGATTGTTCTCTGTCTAGCTATCTTGCCCTGTAATACCATCTTGTGCTTAGAATAGAAATCCAGTAAAGCCATCCTTTGACTCCATAGCCCAATGGATTGAAAGCTCTCAATCTTGCCCTTAGTTTGTGGATTCCACCATTTTCCCAAAACAAACTCTTGAATCTATAACTAGCCTAAAACCTTCCAAGAACAAAGATAAATCATAAAGAGAGAGCCCTCTCTGGATGCAGAGTGGCTAGATTCTGCATCTAAAAGGTTGGTTTGTGGTTACCTCGGTTATACTTTCCTCTTACACAACTTCTAGGAAAACCTGAGTGATAACATAGTGGCGACTCCACTGGGGACCTGAATCATTTTATTGATACTATTGTTTGATTTATAAGCTATGGACAGAGTCTGGAGATTAGCCAAGTAGCCTTTGAAATTGCTTTTGCTCCACAATTGCAAAAGTAAATAAATGCTGCTTCAGTCTATCTCTGATTTAGCTTACATATTGAATCTTAGTTTCAAAATTTTCAATCAGATTCTCTAGTTTAAACATATCTTTGAGAAATCTTAATCACACATCATTATTTCTTGAAGAATTTGTAGAAGTTGTATTTATTCTTTCAATTAAAACCAAAAAATTCAAAAAACACACATATCTTTGAGAAATCTTAATCACACATCATTATTTCTTGAAGAATTTGTAGAAGTTGTATTTATTCTTTCAATTAAAACCAAAAAATTCAAAAAACACACATATCTTTGAGAAATCTTAATCACACATCATTATTTCTTGAAGAATTTGTAGAAGTTGTATTTATTCTTTCAATTAAAACCAAAAATTCAAAAAACACATAGTCTAGGAAACTGGCTTCAGAAAGGATTCGACATACTAGGTCAAACCTTGACCCCAATCCACCACCAATATTTGAAAATCCAAATCTGATTCCCAGGATTCTTAGAAGACAAGGAAGTCAAGAAAGTTCTGAAAGAGGAAGTCAGGAGAGTACAGGAAGTTCTAGACCACTTTCTAGATCTGCATCTTGTCATGTGAAAATTATATATATTGATGACATTCCTTTTGATGCACGATTTGAAACATCTTTGTTTGTGAACTTTTCTGAAACTGAATTATCTAGATTAGTTCCAAATCCAGTGTTCTTTGAAGATTTGCAATACAGATTTGTGTCACATCATCTTGGTAGAGAATTGCATAACTCTATTCAGTCTGAACAAACCTTTGAAGAAAGTTCAAACATTTCTGTTATTACTGAAGCATCCCCAAGTTCAATCACTTTTTCTCAAAATTTTCAAACACCTGTTATCCCTTCTACTCCTCCATCTCCTCCTACCAGACCATCAACTCCTATTACATCACTTTATCTTCCAATGGCTAATTGATATGCCCCTTTACAGTTACCAGCCAACCCTCCAGCTTTACCTCAGGATTACGAGAGTAAAATCACACCTTTTGATGGATCAGGTACTTACACAGCTCAACAACACACCAAAAGAATGACTGATTACTTTGAGTTTTATGAGATTGATACTGATAATATCCGAATGAGAATTTTCGTTCAGAGTCTCACTGGAGAAGTTAGAACTTGGTTTAGAGCTCTTACCCCGAACAGTATTGCTGATTTAGAAGCTTTGTATAGGGCATTTTTGAATAGATGGGAGAAAAAGAAGGATCCTCTTTAGATCCTATCAGAATTTGAGAAATTAAGAAGAAGACCTAACGAAACCGTGCAAGATTACATTATAAGATTCAATGAATCATATAATGCAGTTCCTCAAAACTTAAGACCCCCTCCTGACTCTGTATTGGTTAAATTTCCAGATGGTTTTGACTCTGATATAGCTTATTCCCTTAGGGAAAGAGTTCCTCAAACACTAGAGGAAATGCAAAGCATAGTGGTGAGTGTAGAAGAAAATCTGATCAAAAAACGGGCCAGAGCTAGGGCAGAGAGAAGAATGCCTATGAATGAAGAACCTTCAGCTTTTGAAAAGAAGCTGGATGTAATCATTAAAGGTATGGAAAGATTAGGAGACAGAGTGCAAACCATTGAAAGAAAGTCTTCTACTGACAATCAGAATATTACTAGAAACCCGAACTTTAGGAGGAATCTGAATCAAAATAGTGGAAAGAATGTCCCTGATCAAAACATTAGGCCACCTTTCCAAGAAAACTTTGTTGAAGGTTCAACTTTTGAAGAACCTACAGAAGATGTAGAAATAAACAATGTAACTGATGACAAAAATGCACCAGAACTCTTCCTATCCCAGGATGATCAAGAGAATCACATCCTTGAAACATTCCAAACTCATTCAGGTGAGACTTTTGATTTTAAGGAAGGCTATGACACAGCAATCTATGAGGTTCATAAACAGTATAACTTGAGAAGTAGACAGATTGATGTGCCAAAGAAACAACAGAAAACTGCAAAACAAAATGTCAAAGGCAAATAAAACATTCCCCCTGTACAAAACAGTCCCCAAGTACAAATTTTGTCTAGGATAAATCCCAACCCTTCAAATCCAATAATTGAAGATGTCTCTAGCAACCAACCAATCAATAAACAACAATCTACTACTTTTCCTCCTGTGGAAAATGCAGAAGACACAGTAGAAGTTAGTCCAGAAACGTCTTCAAAACAAAACTTTATTCATGAAAAAGAGAAAAATATTGAAGACCCACAAAACAAAGAGAACCCAACTGTGCAAAACATTAAAACTCAAATGGAAAAACCTTTCAATCTAGAGGCTGAAATAGGCAAACTCAAGATAGCTGTTCCTTTATCAGAATTGGCTAAACATGATGTCTATAGGAGTCAGATTACCAAGTCCCTAAACATTAACATTACTGGATTGGATGATTCAGTAAACATTCTTGATGATCAACCCAAACTTCTTTTTGGCCCTGAGGTTAATGGCAAACCAGAAAGTGGAGGAACTCCTCCATTTTATGTAAGCCTGAATGTTCATGATAATATACTCCATAATGCAATGCTTGATTCTGGAGCATCTCACAATTTGATGCCAAAAGTAGTAATGGAAAGATTGAATCTAGATATTACCAGACCGTACAAAGATTTGTTTTCATTTGATTCTACTCAGGTAAAATGTTTAGGTTTGATTAAAGATCTATGTGTCACTTTGGTACAATACCCTGCTAAGTTTGTTTTAATGGACATAGTAGTTGCTGATATTCCACCTAAATATGGTATGTTATTGTCTAGATCTTGGGGTGCTAAACTTGGAGGATCAATTCAATTAGACATGTCATATGCAACTATTTCAGTATTTGGTCAGCCTAAAAGGTTATATAGAGAAACCTTGATGAAGTACTTAGTCAGTAGCCATGAGAAGCATGAAAACTTCCCTGTTTACTCTATACATTCTGATATGGATTCTTTTATTTTATACAATGCTGAGTTAGATCTCCCTACTGAAATAGAAGCTCCAGAATTGGAAACCATAAACAAAACCACTGTTAAAATTGAAGAAATCTCTGAAAACAAAGAAACACCAGATAATCAAGAAATCCCTGAAGAAACTAAACAACTAACTCCTGTAAAGAAACGCTTTAAAACAATTGAAATTATATGGCATTTAGAGTTTGATGGCTCAGTAAATCGACTAGGGGCAGGGGCTGGGATTTGGTTACATAATGTTGAGAACAATTATGCAGAGGGTCATGCTTATAGGTTGAAACATGTCAAGAAGTTAGGAGGTATTAGGGTATCAATCATAGGAGACTCCGAACTAATCATCCAACAGGTTGAAGGAGAGTGTTCAACAAAAGACATGAGACTGAAATAATACCGAGAGACATTTGTAGAGATTCTCAACACATTTTTACAAGCCCAACTTGCCAAGATTCCCAGGAAACAAAATTTCCATGCTCACAATTTAGCGATGTTTGCTAGTACATGCAAGTTACCTTTCGACCCTAATCATCAGTTTTCAGCTGAAATTAGGCATAGGCCTGCTATACCAGACAATCTTTTGAATTGGCAAGTATTTGTGAATAACAATCAGATCAATAATTTTTTGACACTTCAAAATGAGTTTTCTAACTGTAAGATAGATGAGGATATAACTATTGATGAATCTGATCAAGGAAAAGAACAAAAAATAGAAATTTCAAGAGAAAATGCAATTCATCTGCTACATCCGACCACATTCATTGAAAAGGACATACAAAGTTTGAAACACATGGAATCTGATGAAATCATAGAAGATGAAACAGAAATCATCAATTTAAAAATAACCATTTTCCCAAAGGATTAACTCCTTTGGAAGATCTGTTTGACTCAAATGATATTCCATTTAGACCTAAAATGGAACCTGTCAAGGCTGATATGGAAGAATGCAACTTAGGAACCCCAGAAAATCCCAAAATGGTCAAGTTGTCCAAGTCTCTTCCAAAAGATCAGAAGGTTAAATATGTTGAACTATTAAAATAATTCTAGGATTTTTTTGCCTGGAGTTATGAAGACCTCAAATCTTATGATACATCTATCATTCAACACACTATACCTTTGAAACCTGACCAGAAACCTTTTAAACAAAAGCTCACGAGAATAAAACTTGTTTTATTACCCTCAATTGAAAAGGAAATCAAAAGAATGTTTGACGCAGGGATTATAGCTCCTATCAGATTTTCAGAATGGGTTTCTAACTTGGTACCAACAAGGAAAAAGACAGGAGAAATTAGATTGTGTGTCAACTTAAGAAATTTGAATAAAGTTTCTTTAAAAGACAACTATCCTCTACCAAAAATGGACCACATTCTGCAAAGGGTGGTAGGATCTTCGAGAATATCACTACTGGATGGATTTTCAGGGTACAACTAGATTCTGGTTCATCCTGATGATCAAGATAAAACAACATTCACTACACCATGGGGTACGTTTAAATATGTCAAAATGCCATTTGGGCTCAAGAATGCAGGAGCTACATTTCAAAGAGCAATGGATATTGCTTTTTCTAAAGAGATACATGATTTTCTGGTTATTTACCTAGATGATTTGACTGTTTTTTCTAAAACAGATCAAGAACATTTAGATCACCTAAGGCAAGTATTTATAAAGTGCAGAAAATATGGAATTTCTTTGAATCCTAAGAAGTCATTGTTTGGTTTGGAAGAGGGAAAGATTTTAGGGAACATTATTTCCAAAGATGGTATTAGGATTGATCCAGCAAGAATACAAGCAATTTTGCAAATACCCCACCCCAGAAACATAAAAGAATTGCAAGCATTCATAGGAAAAATTAATTTCTTGAGAAGATTTATTTCTAGTCTAGCAGAGCTACTTAGATTACTAACTAACATGTTGAAAAAATATTCGAGCATTGACTGGACTGTAGAAGCCAAACAATCATTCGAGGAAATTAAAATGGCTTTAACAAGGACACCAGTTCTGACTAGTCCTAAATTTGATAGAGACTTTATTATTTTTTCATTTGCTTCTGAACATACTGTTGCAGCTGTTTTACTTCAAAAAGATGACCAAGGGTGTGAGAATCCAATAGCATTTTTTAGTAAAGAACTGAGGGATGCGTCTCTAAAATACAATATTATGGAAAAGCAGGCTTTTGCATTGGTAAAAGCAATCAAAGATTTCAGAGTTTACATATTATATTCTCGTGTGGTAGCTTACGTGCCTAATGTGGTAGTTAAAGATATCTTGACTCAAGATGGCAAAGAAGGTAAACGAGGTAAGTGGATAGCTACCATTTTGGAATATGACATTGAGATTAAACCAACAAAACTCATAAAAGGTCAAGGTTTAGCACAACTTATGACAGAAACCAATTGCCAAGCTTTAGACCTCAATGAACTGGATAACGAGCAGGAGATGGTGACTCCTCAGATCAGTCAAGCTTTCTTAGATTCACCCTGGTATACTGATATAATTCATGTTTTATTAAACCTGCAAGCTCCTCCAGGGTTGTCCATAACCAAAAGAAGATTTTTAAAAATGACATCTTTGAAATATTGTATTTTAGATAGCACTCTATTTCGGAAAAATCATGAAGGAATCTTGTTGAATTGTCTCTTAAAAGATGAAGTTAATAAAGTGCTTAATGAATTTCATGCAGGGGATTGTGGAGGACATCTCTACTGGAAATCTACTCCAGACAAGATCTTAAGGGCTGGCTTTTACTGGCCAACTTTATTTTCTGATGTTAAGAAATTTGTAACAACTTGTCATAAATGTCAGATATTTGAGGGTAAAAGAAAGTTGTTACCTCTGCCTTTAAAACCAATTTCCACAGAAAGACCTTTTCAACAATGGGGGTTATATTTTATTGGAGAAATTCACCCCCCCTCTTCAGGGCAACATAGATGGATTTTAACTGCCATAGACTACTTCACTAAATGGATTGAAGCCATCCCATGTAGACAGTCTAATGATTCTGTGATCATAGGGTTTTTAGAAATCAACATCCTTTCAAGATTTGGCTGTCCAGAAAAAATTATAACAGACAATGCTGCTGCATTTAAATCAAAGAAAATGATCAGTTTCTGTAATAAATATCATATTACTCTAGGCCATTCAACAACCTATTACTCCCAGGGTAATGGACTAGCAGAATCTTCTAATAAAAGCCTTATCAATATCATCAGAAAGTTATTGGAAGAAAACAAAAAGAATTGGCACAAGAAATTGACCAATGCATTGTGGGCAGATAGACTTACAACTAAGAAATCAATTGGGACTAGTCCATATGAGTTAGTTTATGGTCTTGAAGCAGGATTCCCATCATCTTTAGGAATCCCTGTTATGAAATTACTTCAGGAGGCTCAAGTGGAGCCAAATGACATTCAAAGAAGAATTAATCAAACAATCCATCTGCAACAAACCAGGGAAGAGGTATACCAAAGATCCCAAGTCTTGCAGGAAAAGCTAAAGAAAATGTTTGATAAAAGGACTAAAGCAGAAGATTTTCAACTAGGTGATAAAGTCGTGAGATGGGATTCTAGAAGAGAAGAAAAAGGGAAACATGGAAAGTTTGATTTCTTGTGGAAAGGGCCTTATATCATTCATGCCTTGCAGGGAAACAACACTTACTTTTTGAAGGAGTTGGATAATTCAGAAGCTGAAGAAGGACTAGTCAATGGTCGAATGCTTAAGCATTATTTTGATCCAATTTACTAGAATGTTTTAATGTTTCTAACTTGTACATGATATATCCTTTTTCTAATGCAGTTTTGGATTGGATGGTGACTTCTTAGAATTGAAGCCCGAAGTGAAGGCCCTAAGTTCCAAAATTTTCACTATCATATGTAAAATAAAGCTACCAGAAGAAGGATAATTGCATACTTCCAGTTTGAAGACATTTTTCAGGCATCTGACCTGCTGTTCTTGACTTTCCACAAGGAAAATCGATCCCCAAGTGGAGCCAATGTTAGCCTCCTATACCAATAGGTTTCATCTTTCATGATTGTCTTGATTGAACTATGGAATATGTTCAAACCTTCTTTCTTGAGCAAAGGTGTTCCATATTCTTGAAAAACCAAAAAAATCAAAAAAGTTAAAAAGTGTAAAGAGGGTGTAACCTAAAAGAAAAATCAAAGGGTAAGAAAAATAAAGTGGTCAAAAAGAAGTGAAAGAAATGAACCCCAAGCAAAAATAGACCAAGGAAACTGTGCAAATCCAAATGCCACTACTACTTCATTTTTGTAAGAAAACAATTGTGTGCAACTTGTCCAACCTTTGCCACAATTCATGAATAAGTCAAACTGTTTAAACTTGGCTTACTCATATTTCAATTTCATGTTGTAGATTAGAGAATAAATATCTGACCAAACAATTTAATCTTGGTAGATAAGTAGATAGTAAGAGTTAATAAAAGGTGCTCAACAGTTTAATCTGAGCCCTTGGATGTAATAAGGGTAGAATTAGATAGATTTTCCTTGTAAAAAGAAAAATGTTGATGAGGGTTTGCAAGTCTAAATGCACCCTAATAAAGAAGAGAAAATGGTAGTATTAAGTAGATAGGGTAGGTAGATGGTGCTGCAAAGTGTTATCTGATGAATGATGCTGCTAACATGTTTTTGATCCTTTACTTTCATCACAAGTACTAAAGCAGGAAATACACTGGAAAATCACAACAAGAAAAGTCAAACTCATTAACCTCCCTCATCACTTTCCCCTCAAAAGTTTTACTAATTTCCCCCAAAGTACTAAGGTATTTGGAGATCAAAGGGGCTCAAGGCATTTCCTTGACCTCTGGAGGGACCGGACCTCGGCCTAATGATCAAAAAGACCTAAGTACTTAAGATAATCCATCATTATAATCTTCCATCTTTAACTTTGTCCTAAGTAAAATCCAATTTTACTTAGGAAACTCATAAATCCCATAAAAATCCCTCAAAATAACTTGCTATTCTAAGTTTAAGTGTTGAAGATAAAATATTGCAACTTACTTCAGAAGTTATCACTTTCTTAGATGTGCAAAAATATTTTGAGTTTCCTTGTCCTTTGCCATATTTACATTTAACTCTATTATACTAAATCCCTAATAAAATACCTTATCCTAAGTATATAACTCCCTTTTTATAAATATCCCAAAAACCCTTATATTATATAGTTTAACCAAAGTAATTATTTTCCCAAAAATTCATTAAAAACCCCGCTTTATAAGCCCTTTGGTTAAATATATCTTTATATTATAATCCCACCCTTATGGTAATTAAATAATGTTTATTGGTTACCATATAATAAAATATATATACAAAAACTTTAAACATGCAATGTGTATGTTTAAACACAAAATCTGCTTTAAAAGTTGTTTTGAAGATGATGCAGAAAAAGACTCTGATCAAGTAGTGAAGATTATGGAAGTGTAACACCAGACGTTTTCAACTATACGGCTCATTCTTAAGAAGTGAAGAAAAAGATGCAGGAAATGCTCTCTGAGATTAACAGAACTGGACTAATGATTCTGAAAGGCCTTATGAATATGTTTATGTGAATCAGTTTGCAGAGAAATTCCAAGAGTTTTACATAGGAAAAGAACTTGTCGATGAGCTTTCAACGCCTTATGATAAGTCTGCAAGTCATGAAGCTGCACTATCCTACATTAGATATTCGAAAAACAAGTTTGAGCTATTAAAAGCATGCTTCTGCCAGATTTTAGGGCTGCTATGGTTGGGCCTCCAAACATTGTAGTTGAAACACCAGCTTGTATTGGGACATGTATTTCTAAAAATATTCTTCAGTCTTCATCTCTTGAGGAGTCACTTGCTACGTTGGTTTTAGATGAGATCTTCTTGAATCTCTGGTTCATTATATTCCACGTCGTTGTCAGTGCATCCTAATGTCTACAACTTCAAGATGTTGAGAAAATAAAAAAAAAAACTTGTGCTGCATAGTCCTGTAATTCTGACACTAACTGAAGTGGAAGGAAACGAGTATGATGGAGTTGTACCCAACAGTGTGCAGCAATTTTGGATTTCATGTGATGTGCATGACAAACTACTTTACATTCTTTCCCTTCTCAAGCTGGAATTGGTTCAAAAGAAGCTTTAATCTTTGTTAATTCTATTGATACGGGTTTCAGGTCGAAACTCTTCCTTGCACAGTTTGGCATCAGTGCACCTCAGGGTAGTGGCAAGACAACTCTAGTGCATGCACTTGATTATCTCTTCAACATAGCAGGCAGAAAAGCTGCCTCGATATCCATTGATGACTTCTATTTAACAGCAGCTGATCAGGCAAATCTCTCTGGTGAATATGCGGGAAATACCCTATTGGAGTTACGGGGTAACGTTGGAAGCCATGATTTAACATTTGGAACAGATACTTTAAAGAATCTGTGTAGCTTGACAAAAGAAGGTGCAAAGGCCAAGATACCACGGTATGATAAGTCAGCTTACAACGGGCGTGGGGACAGGGCAGATCCTTCTACATGGCCTGAAATTGAAGGGCCATTAGAGGTGATTTTGCTTGAAGGATGGATGCTTGGTTTTAAGCCACTATCAAGTGAAGTTGTGAAAGCTATTGATCCACAGTTGGAAGCTGTAACCAGAAATCTCGAATATTATTATGATGTATGGGAAATGTTTATTGGTTCGTGGATAATCATCAAAGTTGATGATACACAGTGGGTATATGAGTGGCGTTTGCAGGCTGAGATTGTAATGAGGGAAGATGGCAAGCCTGGAATGTCGGATGAGGAGGTTACTGATTTTGTCTCAAGATATATGCCAGCATATAAAGCATATCTGCCTGTTCTGTACTCTGATGGACCAAGGGATTCAAAGCCTTAACATACTCTCGTTGTTGAAGTGGATGAAAATCAAAATCCACTTGGTTGATACTTGTTCTGAACTCAAAGATGAAGAAGCATCAGTGGGACTTAATTGTGCGCCCCTTCTCTGCATAGCTCGAAATCGAGAAGTTCACTTTCAATGTGATGGCAAAACAGATGATGAGTTTCAAAAACATGGGGAGCCTGAAACAGACAAGATTTTGTTCCATGATTCCCGCCAGTGATTGATCTTTTTGAGATTTTGTGGGCGATGTGGCTCTTAGAAGGCGGATAGCACATCCAAAGAAAGGGAACAGCGCTCCAGCACATCCCCGAAGATGGAGCAGCGCATCCAACACTTACCTCCAGCACATCCTCGAAGATGGAGCAGCGCATCCAACACTTACCTCCAGCACATCCACGAAAAATCCGAACAGCGCATCAGCAGTTATCTATTATGCCACCTACGAGACCATTTGTCTCCTGTTTGCTTGTAAAATAATCCTTAGTCACCCCAAAATATGGGCCAGGATCGTGTGAGATATTTTCAATTATTTAGTGTATAAATAAATCCTCGAAAGAGAGTGTAGAGGCGGATTCCATTACTTTGCTGTAACATTGAGATTTTCAGGAATAAAAGCGTTTGGAGAAATTTTTCGTGGCTGAACTGGATGGCGATTTAAAGCACTGGACTTGTTGCAGGATTCATGTATCAGACAGCAGTTCAATAAGTTTTCTACCCTTTGTCTGAAATTTTTTATTAGTCTATAATACCATCATATCCATTTCTGAATAATTCACATAAGAGATTGAAACAGAATTCGCTTAATTGTGCTCTGTTTTCATATGTTATTATTCTTGATGTTTTCTTCTAAATTAGTTATAAGCATGAATTATTAAATGCTCTTGCTTTACTAATTTAAACACATAATACCATCATATCCATTTCTGAATAATTTGCATAAGAGATTGAAACAGAATTTTCTTAATTGTACTCTGTTTTCAAATGTTATTATTCTTGATGTTTTCCTCTAAATTAGTTATAAGCATGAATTCTTAAATGCTCTTGCTTTACTAATTTAAACACTGTTGATTACTATAATAAAGTATTCTTCATTGCTCTTTGTTTGTAGTCATCTCATTTCTTTCTTTTGGATATGGTGAAAGACTCTTAGCTGGCTTTCATCCCTTCAAAATCATCCCATCCAATTTAAATTTTAAGGATTGTTCTCTGTCTAGCTATCTTGCCCTGTAATACCATCTTGTGCTTAGAATAGAAATCCAGTAAAGCCATCCTTTGACTCCATAGCCCAATGGTCTGAAAGCTCTCAATCTTGCCCTTAGTTTGTGGATTCCACCATTTTCCCAAAACAAACTCTTGAATCTATAACTAGCCTAAAACCTTCCAAGAACAAAGATAAATCATAAAGAGAGAGCCCTCTCTGGATGCAGAGTGGCTAGACTCTGCATCTAAAAGGTTGGTTTTTGGTTACCTCGGGTATACTTTCCTCTTACACAACTTCTAGAAAACCCTGAGTGATAATAGCGACTGCATTATTGACTCATTTTTACTAATGGAACAAGTCTTCGTTGAGAAAGTGTGGTTGGTTTAACGTGTATCATGTTGTTGTTGAATGGTTGGTGAATGGATAAAGAAGAGATGCTTTAGTGATAAATTATAAGAATAAATCATTACAAACAATTAAATTAATTATAATAAAAAATTAATAAAATAACAAAAATATGTCATCCAAGTTTTCAATTCGATTTCATAACTCTAAATAAATGTATGTATCTCTATTTCTATTCACTATTTGTTGTGTAAACACCTCCTATTGTAATGTTGTTTTGGGAGATTCATCCACCAAAGCAAAGTAGAACCCAACATCAACACCTCATTAATCACCCCATAGGAAAATCTCTACAACTAGAAAAAAAAATAAACCCATATGTTGAAATCAAAATCATTGCCTCCCAATGACAATGGAAATACCCAAGTATGAAGTTAGATTCGATAAAATAGTGGGGTTTATTCAACGCACGAAGGATCATTCATTATTCTTCAAATTCATATGCATATTCCCATCAGAGCGTGATTTAGTAGCATGGATAAAGAAAAAATGGCAGTCAAAAGGACACATAGATCTAGAGCCCGTAGCTAAGGCAATTTTCATGGTGATCTTTCCCAATGTTGAAGAGTGAACACGAGTTTTTAAAAATGACCCTTATTTCTTCAACAACACTGGTCTCTTCTCGAGATTTTGTACTCCAAGATACTACCTAGAAAGGAAAAATTCTTGGTGACCCAATCTAGTTTATATTCTTCTCCCTTCCAAAGAAGTATTGGGAAGAAGAAATATTATAAGGCATAAAAAATGGAATTATATATTTCTCCAAAATGTTAGAGGTTACCAAGATTGGAAGGTATGTAGCACATGCTAGAACTTGCATTTACATGCAAATTTTTTAGACCCCACTAGAATCAATATAGATCTTGTATCATCGTGAAAACTTGATGAAACCTTTGGATTAAGAGCATGCCCCTTTTCATTGCATAGGTTTCCATGCGTAGAACCATCTATCCAAAGAACTCCCTTTCAACCTAGCTCACTATAATACCATCATAGACCCCAACCATAAATCTTAAGGGTTTCTGTAAAGTAAATATAAAAAGGGGAAAATGAAGCCTATGCTATCTCTACAAGGGAGCACCTTCAATCCAAGAAAACTTTTGAATATTTAAAAGTAACAAAAAAAATGGGAAATAAACTGATGTAGAATCCACAAAGCTCAACATCCCAATAAGACCCAAAACAAGATGCATTGATAAAAACTGGAAAATTTTGGAAAACTCAAAGGAGCTTCCAAAATAGTTTCAAAGAGATGGGCATGGATGAAATGAACTTATCAGTAATAATAGAAGAGTGGAAAGCGAAAGAACCAAGGTCAATCTATTAACTATAGATGATGGTCCTCCATCAATCTTGCTTTAAAGTGAAAATGAAGTAAATCCCATACTTCAACTAGATCAAACTCGTTAGATTCGGGACCAAAGGTCTATGCTCACTCATTCAAAGACACAAATAAGAAATTGAAGGAGTAAAAGGAAAGATGTGGAAATACCATGAAGGAATTGATTTAAGAAGCAAGAGAAAGACTGACAAAATTTGGAAAGGTGATATTGATCTCAAAGGTATTTTCCTCCTCCCAATCCTTTTCCCAATGGAAATTACATCATCGAACATTAGGGGCATCAACTACAAAGGGAAACATAGGCTCCTCAATTATTGCATAAAAAAAAAATGATAAGTTCAGTAATGCCTAAGAAAACCAAAATTTCCAGTGAAAGGATAGACTCTTTAGTTTCGAAAAGCTGAAAAAGATGTAGCTCAGTATCCCTTGATGCCATTGCCCATGATGGAGCACTAGCAGTTCTATGGAATCTTACAATGGTAGAATTCACCAATTGGTTTGATGCCCATCCCATCATTGTTGTGTGCTCTAGATTATTAGAGTCAAGTTAATATCATTCCTTTTCACTATCTATGGTCCACATATACTAACAAAAAAGGTTGATTTTCTAAACTCCCTCTCTCAACTTAGAAAGCTAATACAAGAAGACACATGCATAACCAGAGGAAATTTCAATATGATTAAATCATTGGAAGGAAAGAAGGGAGATATTATATGCCTAGAAATTTATTATGATTTCTTCAAGAACACCATTATATATTTGAGCGTCATTTATGTTAACATAGTCAATGACGCATTAACTTAGAAAAACAAAACATGAGGTAAGCACCAAATCACTTATTGTCTTCATAGATTTATTTTTTCTAAAACCCTTCCTTAAAAATATATCTTTATTGAAGAATCTATCTTCCTTCCTCTCACTTTGACCATTTTCCCATATACCTTGAGCTAGACTAAAAAGAAACCCCTAGTAACCAACTCTTGATATTTGATAAATTTTGGTGGTAAGATATAGAAATCGCCAGCCCCTACTCCTTTTTTAGATTTCAAGCAAAACTTAAAATCCCTAAATTTCATATTAAAAAACAAAATAAAGAAGAGCTTGTGAATATATTCCAGTCCAAATAGAAATTTGGAAGTTAGATGGATTCCATTCACCAATAAATAATTTTATAAGGGTGCACCAATGAGCTCACCCAATATGAAGGGAGAATGTTCACATATCTAAAGGAATGAGGAAAGAAAGAGGATACAGATTGGAATCAAAAGTGCCAAATCAATTGGCTAAAGGAGGGTGAACATAATAGAAAATTCTTTCACAATTCCATGATAAAACATCAACATAATAACATATTTTTCTCATTGTAGGATGGAATAGGTAAGAAATTAAATTATTAGATGGACCTTGAAAAGTAGCTCACATGATTATATAATAATCTAATGAAAGAACCCCTTCCTAATTTCATTCAAGCAATTGATAAGATTCTAGCCTGTATCCTTATTTTGGTCACTTCTGAGCATAATGAAACCCTAATGAGCGAAATTTACTTTAAGGAAGTGGAAGAGGTAGCAATGCGCATGTCAAAAAACAAATTTACAATCTATATGCATTCACCATATATTTGTTCTAAGCACTTTTTTTATTGTAGAACAAAATCCAAGAATTAGTCAAAGAATCCAAAAACTTAGTTTAGATTTACCAACCATGAATGCCACCTTTCATACCTTAATTCCAAAAATTAGCTATGCCAATTATCAAAACTATTGCATACCAATTTATCTATGCACTGTGATAAAAAAAAATCACTTTCAAATTCATTGCTAATTGGTTGAATCCCTACTCCCTTCTCTAGTTTTGGAAGAAAAATTAGGATACCCTAACATTAACATTTCTCTCCCTCATATAACCATATCAAAATGATCATTATCCCAAACAACACCCAGCATATAGACCATTTCAAAGATTATTTTTAGATATTCAATTTATCAGTTAAGTTGATCAAATACTAAGTGTCATTTCCATTCCATTAAACACGCTGTGTAGTTTAATATACAAATGAAATTATTTGTGACTTGCTTGTGTTGAAACTTTTGATGCACACTAGTTTGATTTATTGCAATGCTTCATAGATTATTTCATGTGTTATCATTTATGCTCACCTTGGTATCACCTTGAGAGTATGAAGTTCTCCCTTTGACCCTTCGAACCCTTTGTCTAGTATCTTTAGTTCTCTAAGTTCTTGAACCTATGTACTGTTATGGAATTTCTTTTCATTTTCTCAAAATGTAATATTATGTGTTCTTTGTAGAAATCACTTGGAATATGTCTAATGGAATTTCTTAGCACACACACACACACACACACACACACACATATATAGTGGAACTAGGTAGCATTTATACTATTTTTTGTCTAAGATACATACAAATAATTCTATCAATACTGGCCTGTAAATAAGGAAACAAAATTAGTAGTACAATAGTATGGTTTAAGTCTACATGAACCATTTGATGATAGTATCAAGACTAGAAAGATAGAAATACCTAAAAAAATCTGGTAATCAACTAATAAACTAAGAGCCTGCTTCTCCTATCGTTGAAGCCTTGTTGTCGCTACTATGAATAATAAAAATTATCATAGAGAGAATTTATATATGTGATGAGTCCATGTGGATGGTGTGTGGAACTTCAATATCCTATTTTGAATTGGGGAACTCCAAGTCTTCTATCAAAAATTATCATAGAGATAATTTATATACATGATTAGTCCATGTGGATGGTGTGTGGAACTTCAGTATCCTATTTTGAATTGGGGAAATCCAAGTCTTCTATCTTTTTGGAGAACCCCATCATTGAACTTCCTCATATGTTCCTACAATTCATCAATGCACAGTGGAATCTCCTGTTATATTTATGAGCATTTACCAACACTTTACCCTTATCGTCTTTAATTATAATTTCATCAATTATTTTCAAATACTTGATTTTCCTAATTTTGATGTCTTTAGTATGTATAACCCAACTTCCTACATCTTTCACAATTTCAACATTATATTTAAATCTTGTTTCTATCCTTCTCTTTCCACAATTTAAATTTCTCCTCTAATTTCAAAAAAAGTGGTCTACACATACTTAATTTCTCCTCAATTTCAAAAAAAGTTGTTTACACATACTTAATTGTTGATTTTTCTATTGAATGTTGAATCCTTAAACTTAAAGAGTGGTGACTTCCCCTTCATTCCCAATTACCCCTATCAAACAATTTGTGACAGAGTAACATAGAGGGAAGTAAAACATATTAAATATATTAATAATATAAATTGTTTATAACTAAATTAATATGTTAGGGCTACAACGTTTCACTGTGACTCCTCCTTTTCAAGGATATATAAGTTAACGCTTTCTTAATGGGAGTGATCTCTATAATATTAGCATATAATATTCTAGCCTTCATGGATTACTTGGATTTATCCCTTCTAATATAATTTAATGAATGATGGTTCATCGCGAGTAATAATAGGTGCTTCATGAGTATCATAATGGTTCTTTCTACTAATAGGTGCATCACAAGTGTTATAAGGATTCTTTATACTAATTGGTTTTGAAAATTTTGTAGGTTGATTTGATGATTTTTAGGTGCCAGAGATTTTTGAATTTCATTCTCACTCGTTGAGTGCCAATACTTTAATGACTTGATTTTCCTTTGGTCATATGCTAGATTTTTTTGTCAAAAGTGAAGAAAAGTTTAAGGTCGGAGAATATTCACTTTCCAATCACGCCACTTAGTTTTCCACTCTTCGTTTCCATGCCTTTCATCCATACCAAATATGAATTCCAAAGATAGAAAACAAAAACCAGCGTTGTAAAAGCCACGTGTTGAAAAAAATACAAAAGATATTTGCTCAATATACATTGAACCCATGATTTAGCGTTGTGAACGAAAATGCTTAGGTAGCGTACACATGTCTTTGTTGGGATAGGAATAAAATAGAAATATAGCATAATATAACTAGACCAGCTTTGTCTAATTCATAAGCATGACATCAAGCATAATATTTTGAACTCAAATATCATCCTGTATTACGGGTTTGAAATAATTTTGACTATGAATTACTTTGCCAATTGACTTAAAATAATTTTGACTATGAATTAATTTGCTAGTTGAGGACTTTGGAAAGTTAGGATTAAAAAGAAAAAATATATTTAATTTTTAAATTTTTTAAATTTTTACTTTTTATGGGCTATAGTTTTATTTTATAATTATTTTTGTCATAATAGTGATGTTTTCATGTTACAAGTCGTACAATTTCTTAATAAAGTAACATTTAGTGATATAGACCAATGCATCTTATATCATATATGTACAAAGCTTTAAGATTTGAATATCTTATGATTGGGCAGGGACATTAAATGTTGCTAGTTTTTTAGACCTTGATCAGGGCTTGGAATTTGACGTCTTGTAGGATGTATTTCAGGTTCCAAGAAGTATTTGACAGTGGAAGAATCTTTTCCCATGTCAAGTTTGATGTGTATTATACATTTACAACACGCCATTCTAACATTTACTTAACCGTCAAAATTTATAATAACTGTCACAAGCGAATATGGGGTATCAGAGAATTAATTTTAAGTATATGATACCTATTAATCCCTGAAATTGTGAATACTCTATTGCATAGAAGATTGTCCTTGGATTTACACTCGAAGGTTTTAATTAAAGCGATTTAAATGCACCAGAATGATAGGTAAAGCATGGCCAAATTGTAGTATTATAACAACTCGTTGAACTGTGAATTTTTAGGATGGGTATTTGTGCTAAGATTCACAATGATTAGAAGGCGGTGAGTTATTTTTCACAATACAGTCACATCCACCAAAAATTACTTTACCAATGTGAGAATAACTTCCTAACTGCATCAATTTAGCAATTACAGATAACATGTTGTGCCAATGGGTCTAACAAATATTTAAGTTTAGTAGACCAGTGCAACTCCAGCCGAGGGTTTGTTATTAGAGTATCCCTGGATTACAATAAGTAAATAATAAATATCACTGTCATCGAAGTGGGCTCCCCTGAGTTGAGCATTCATTCCTGCATTTACTTTTATGATTCTGTTGTTTATTACTTGGTTTATACCATGTGTGGCAATTTGGTTTCAAGGGTGTTTTTATTATTTATTTTAAATATACATATACTTACGATCACCAACTAAATTTCCACATTGAAATTTAGAAAATAATTCAGATTTCCATTCTCCTAAAGCCATGATGCCCAGAAATTTGAAGTCAAGTTGAACTGGTTGTGACAGTGTTGATTGGTGAGAGGCTTGCCAGTGAAATTAATACAAGAGTTGAAGAAATGGTGCTAGCAGCTGGAGCATCTAAGTTTTCGCCCTTTCCTTGATGTTTGGACGACGATTTTCCGCTGAGTTTTGAAATCAAGGTAAATTTTGTTGAATCCTTTCAAGTTTCAAGCTATAGAGATGGTGCTCTGTTTCGTGATAAACCTGAAAATGATATATCTTATTACTATAAATTCGTAAATGCATCATTACAAATTGAACAGATTTGTTTGATATCTTAACATTAGAGTTTTTCTAGGTTGAAATCCTAATAATGGAGTATGTTTCATTGATATCTTGCTAACGAAGGTTTTCGTAGTAGCGAAAGAGAAATATTCTCCTAAAAGGCAAATATTTCGCAAAAACTATGGGTAAAAAATCCCATGTTTTGCTCCGAAGATTTTATTTTAAAAATGTTTAACGAATAAGACATTTAAGAATATTCCTAAACATAGTAGAATAAACAAATTTTAATGGACTCTGGAGTCTTCAACATGAAATTTATTTTCTCAACTTCTAAAAATAAAGCTATATTTGACAAAATTTATACTAAATGTTTAAGCAACACGAGACTCGCCTTTACAAAGCCACATAACCTAACATTTGTTCTCCTTTAAATGAATGAAGGTCACTTTGTTTGAATACTTTGTAAAATTTTGCTCTTATAGTATATATATTTTGAAGATAAACGCTTATTTTGTTTTAAATCTTCTAGGAGAAGCAAACCCATCTCTTAATATCTGCGGTCTTTGTTTGCTCAAAGTTCATTTTCAGAAAGAAAATTGTTATTGTCAAATTTCTTCATAGAAGAAGGTTGTTTTAGTAATAGGGTCGAATCCTATTTTGAAAGTTGATTATCATGCTAGGTGCTTTAAGACATTTATTATGGAGAAGGACATTTGGTTTTACTTTCTTTTCTACACCATTTATTTCAAGTTTTTCGACTTTTAAAATGCAATTCTATTACCCTTTCTTTTTTTTGACCTTGAGGATGCAATTCTCTGTTGTAAAATTGGTATAAGAAGCTTTTCACTGAATTTGATTAGTGAAGAAGTCAAATTCTTTTAGATGCCATTCACCCTTCACATTTCCAGTGAATTTGAATAGTGAAGAAGTCACATTCTTTTTTCCGCCATTTACCCTTCAGATCTATTTTTTTTCCTTCTTGTGAAGAATCGCTCATACAACCCATAGGGAAAAATTAGCTTCAACATTCTTCTCTTGATTTCATTTAAGTACACCCCTTTAATAGCCAAAGATTTTCTTTATTTTGCAATGTATTTCACTGTTATCTTTCAAGTATCTGGACATGCTTCTTGAGAGTAATGTATATTTGATTTCATTTCTTATTATGAAATTCAACTAGTTGAAGGAGTGTTGCCCTATGAAAAAGGTGGAGTAGAGATTCACACAAACCTTCAAGATCTTGAGATTTTGGTTTGCTGCTCAAACATTTTCACTCACACATCCAAAATTCTATTAACATCCACAAATACTTTCATATCCATCATTTAGAAGTAAGAATCACGCTTGTTTTAGGCAGAGGGTTGTCTTTGTGTTTTGGGTCACCCACATTGGATACTTGGCTCAAGATCATTGATGATTCTCTCTCACCCATTGTTGCCTGCATGAACATTGTTTAGGCTCACCAGGGTTCTTAGTCTCAAATTTCTCTTAGCCACATGGAGGCCCAGTAGAGAAACTTTTTGCGAGGTAAAATAGCACGGAGCTCCTTTCTTATATGCCACCTGCACCAATACAAATTGTCGACACCCACCCATATTAATTTTTTCTTTAAATGTATAGGGTAATTGTGATATTAATAATCGAGGATAGAGCATTGAACTTAACGATGGAAACCTATTATTAAATTTTTTTAAATTTTTTTAAATTTTAAATTTTAAATTACTTTGATTCAACAAACTATTAAATTGAACACATGATTTTGTCTATTGCATTCTATATTCGGTTGGGGCACTTCTTTGAAGTGGCTTCACTCTAACAGTAGATGGGTTTAAAGGGTTCTCTATAAGCCTTTTCAAATCTATTTTTTTTCTTTGTGGATTTTAAAATTTTTAAAATTTATAATTACTTTGATTCAGCCAAACTATTAAATTGAACACACGATTTTGTCTATTGCATTTTATATTCGGTTGGGGTACTTCTTTGAAGTCATTTCACTCTGATAAGAAAAAATAGATGGGTTTAGAAGGTTCTCTCTAAACCTTCTGTGAAAAGGTATAGTAAAATATCTTTATCATTTAGATTAAAAATTACAATTTTAAGTTATGTAATTTGTATAATTCAAGTATTTTAAATTAAAAAAAAAATAATGAATTCATTTATATAAATAGATTTTTTTAAAATAGCTATAAATCATAATTTTATTTAAATATTTGAAAAAAAAACATCCAATATAAAAATAACATTAACCAAGAAAAACAACAACAAAAAATCATGAAAATTAATCAAAACTATTAACCCCCAAAACCTGAAAAGCCTCATAAAATCTTAAAAGTATCGTTGTGTGCTCTCGAAAGACATATGATCACTTAGGAAAAACGAGGCACTCTCAAAGGGAGATTAATGAAAGTTAAGATGCAAGAGTAGTCAAAAGAGAGTTTTCAGATAAAGAGAAATTGACACTCACAAATTTGTGTAGAACGTAAAATGAAGGGCATGAAAAATACAAAAATGTCATCAAATTTTCACTTGATGGGCAAAGGGGATTTGAAATTCTAGGCCTGCCCTGACCTCATTAGCGTGGCGAATTTCGAAGCATAAAGGTCATGCAAGAAATTTTGAGAACACCCCAAATTTATTGGCATATAATTAGATACGTACAACCGAGACTTACCACATTCAACAGATCAATTAATGTGAGTAAATATATTAGAGACATAATTGCGTGGCAACAATGCAATAGATCAATTAAATCTGAGGAAGCATTGAACTCTAGATAATAGTTGGATCCAACAACTATCAAAAGATGTCTTTACAGTTGGTCACGAATTCAAGTCACATGGAATGATTTAAAGTTGAAAGATAAGGGATCCATCGAATGTTATACAAAATCCTTAATGCCAAATTCATCCATTCATCAACTACCCAAAAACAATTGGATTATTTATTTTATTATTATGATTAGCAACATTATTTAAAAAATTTAGATTATTTTTTAATATTGTTCTATTTTTACCCTTATTTTATTAATGTGATTAACTACAATATTTAAAAAAAATGTGAGAATATGTCATTCCAATTTGCACTGAATATATATTTTCAGGTAGACCAACTAATATACTTCAAATGTAAATGCAAATATAATTATATATTCAATGCAACATTAACTGCATATTTGAGTTGGAGAATGCAATTTTTATATAATGCAATTGCTTTCAAGTCAACTAATTTTTAAATAATATTCTTTTGTCTTATGATGTTGTCTCTGCTTCTTTAACAATGATATGTTACAATATGGAAACCGCGGAAAGCTTTTTTAAGTCCAAAAAGAGTTGGTGGTATCTTAAACCTAATAATGGAAGCTTAAACCCTAATCCCCAATTGACCTCAGAGTCAAGTGGGATTATCAACCCTCTAAATCATGGGGGTTGGAAAAAAAATCATAAGGTGCCCAAATAAGTATGCAAAAATTTCCCACATACACCAAAACAAAATATTCTTGCTAGAGTAAACGGATTATTGTTTTTTAAAGCTATATTCACACTCACATTGAAATAAGGGTCTGACTTGATCTTTCTTGTATAGATCAAGAATTCACCAACCAGTGAAATATTAGTTGATTGAATTCTAAACATTAACACTAACTTAAATTCAATATTTTGCTCTAATTTAACTATATTTAAACTAAGTAGAAAGATTCACTACTATGTAGCACTATTTTTCAATCAAAATTTAAAAAAAAAATTAGATAAAAAACTTTAATTACAATCGCTCTCGCTACACAACCCAACTTTTAAGTATTTTCATTTTTTTTTAAATCTTTATGATTTCATAGAACTATTTATGATTTTAATTATTATGTTAGTGCATAATAGTGACATCCAGTTTTGGTTGGGAGGCATTATTCAGTACCGTACTAAAAAATTAAAAGATATTTATGTTTAGCTAATGTTAATATGAGCATTTTTGTTTTATGTTGAAATCATGACACCACTACATGTTCAGAGAATTTTCTGAGGCTTAATGTAGGTTATATGAGTCGATTTACAACTTGTTTTATTTCCACATATTTTTTTGTGGAATTTAATTCCAACCACCTGTTAGGTGTCAAAACCGTCTCTCCAAGTGTCCTAGTTCAGTTCCACTTAGTCTAGTTTAAGTCGAGTTTTACTCCAGTCATTTATTAATGATGTTTTCAATGTAATCTTATTTAACTCATCCGTAATATTGAGAAGAGCAATCCTTTGCTCCACGTTTTGTTCCCTTCATTTTTTGTCATGATATCAGAGCTTAGGTTGCATGAGACTCAGAGCAACAGAAAAGAAGATGTGCTAATTTGCATAAGAGTCCATAAGAAAACAACAACATGAGTAAAGAGAGAGAAACAAAGAGAATAAAAAAGCATGCATAAGGCTCTTTGAAAGAATACTATAAGTTTGAAGAAATCTATTGCAAAGAATCAGCAGAGAGAAAATAAGATCTAAAAAAAGGCCTTAAAATTATAACACATCCAACAAATTACGATCAGGGCACTATAACGTATGAGGGCCCATCAAACTATAATCAGAGCACCAACGTTGACCTCACTATCAAGAAAGGAGTTAGCACGCGGCCTCACCACCCTTCACACCGCGTTAGCAAAATCAAAAAGCACGAGTCAGCCTTCTCAAAAAGTCAAAAATGAAATCCATATTGAAGCCCTTTCTTGGATATTCAAAAGGGAAGTTTATTTGGAAAAAAAATGCAGAGTCCTTAAAACCCAAGGCTAACCTCATTCGTATTTGATTTAAAGGGAAACCTTGTTTTATGTTAAGGAAAAGGTTTTTTTTTTGGAAATTATTTTTTATTCAAGATTTTGAAAAAGATTTTGAGTTATGAAAAGGATTAAAAAACAGAACGTGTATGTAATGTTTTCAAAAGAGCATCTTATGGTTTAAAAGAGTGTTTTTTTAAGAGGGGATTTGAAAAAAGGGTGGTTGTATTTTTTTCGCTCCAAAAAAGAGATTTAAAAAAGGTGCATTATTTCAATTAGTTTTGGGTATTGTGATTTTTTTGGTAAATTATTTTTGCAAAATTTATTTCTTTGAAAATTTGTAAGCTTATTTATTAAAAAGACATTTTTTTGTTGCAGTTATATGCGATGTTTATAATTTGTTTTGTTTGTTGAGTCATACTGAGTCAACATTCAACAAATGGGAAAAACCAAGAGGTTGAGAAAGTCAAAACGAGAACATGATATGTTTGAGATCTTTTTAGATTCAAAAGTGAAGAGGTAAAATGACGACTTTGCATTGACATGCATAAATGAATATGTGGATGACAACATTCTTCCTCTGATTTTAGATACCAAGATAACCAATGAGGCCTAAGATACTCCTGAGAAGACTTTAATGTAAGGGGAAGCATTGAAGTTGAAGATAATGCTGGATCTATGGTGGTAGATCTACATCGAGCTGAACATTTTGTTGAATCCCACTGTGCTCAACGACAAGTGGATGCTGTCTATGAAGAAGTTACAAAAGTAGCAGAGAATGAGCAAGTAGATGCTCATGAACCCCACTGTGTATAGCCACAAGTGGACGAAAATTTGGTGATTCCAGCAATAAATCTTGCTAATGACAATATGGTGAATCCAACAACAGAGCCTGCTGATGAAAATTTGGTGAATCCAACTTGCTGAGGACAATGAAGCTGCCATTGGAGCAGTCAACGCTATGGTGAATTCAACAATTAATATTGTTGATGTAAATTTTGATGAAGAATTGTTGGCTAACGATGAATGACTATAGGTGATGCAACAAAAACATCATATTGACATGATGCTATTGGTGAGATAATCCCACTTGAATTTGAAAACCAAGTGGAAGACAACTTGTTTGTAACAACACATGTTAGTAAAGAAGTGGAAGAGACAGAGACAGAGATAGAGGAAGAGACAAAGAAGGAAGCCTACAAAGAGAAAACAAAGACAGAGGAAGAAAAAGAACCACAACAGGAGAAAACTCTCATTGTAGAGCAGAAGGAATAAACCAATGTGGTTACGCAATTTTTTTAATTTTAATGTTGATTTTTAGTGCGCTAGGTAAAAAAAACGATTATGAAGAAGAATTAAATTTCCTTGAAGCAAGGCTTGCAACACCATGCCTTCATAAAGTCTGCATAGAAGATGCAGAATTACATGTTAAAGAAATATTGAATGATGAGAGCATCAATTAAATTTTCAAGTATTAGAGTCCCGAAGAGATGAAAATGTATTATGGTCTTATGTTGCAGCGAATTGATGATGAAAAGCGCACTACAGAAGATAATATGTGTCAGTGGCTCACATACAACTTGTTTTTTGAAGAAGTCCAAGATATTCTTAAACAACCTGGAAGAATGGAAGACTTGCACCAACAAATGAAGAAACCGAGGTTTGAAGCATACAACAAAGAGAAAACGATGAAACAATTTAGAGGCTATAGGATCTGGAAAAAGAGAAGAAGAAACGTAAATGTAGTTGAAGTCAATTTTTTAGATTGTAAGCCTAGCTCAGAAATAGACAAGCAAGTATCTTAATTAAATTTTATGTGATTGAACTTAAGGGGTAGTGTTGGAGAATCTAATTCTAACCAATTGTTAGATGTCAAAACTATCCCTCCAAGTCTCTTAAAATCGAGTTTCACTCCAGTGATTTATTAGTAATGTTTCCAATGTAATCTTATTGAATTAATTCGTAATACTTAAAAAAGCAATGCTATACTGCACATTTTATTATCTTCAATTTTTATCAATTCACATTTTTTCGCCATGGCATAGATTTGACGAGAATTAACGTGCGCATGATAGAGAAGCAAAAGATCAAATCACGTCACACGGTTGGTTTGTTCTTGAACTGCCTTCCACACCTATTGATGTTGTTGATTAAATTACAATAAAAATGTTCTATGAAATCTCTACGGAAATAAAGTCAAAAGTCACTTATTGCATTTTATAAGTGCAATATAAATTTACCACTTACATTTAATATCTGAACCAATAGTGTCGTCCATGTCTATTTTTATGGTGCTTAAAAATTTTCAAACATCAAAGTGACTAGTTACAAAAATTTAAAACGTAAATTTGACGTTTTAACCATAAATTTAACCATCATAATCTATAGTACCAGTACTTGGGTTGGGTACCAACTTGTGAATCGTTGCATAGTTTACAAGTGGAGCTATTGGGACTGGTTAAAAGGTCGCATAATTTAACTCGATCGGTCACTACAGTCGGCTCGCTAGCTCATTGATTTCATGCTTGTAGTTGGTGTTATTAATTTTCACCAAGATGTCTTGCATATTTAGAATTTTACCAAAGTACAACCACCATGAATGGTGATTGACCGTGGTCAGTATCTCACAATGACTAACATTTAAAGCTATCATGGTAGGACATCAACAACCTGCGGGACTACGTTTGGTTTTAATGGCAATTAATTATCAAGTCTCATCACGTCCAACTACTCTATTCTTGTTGCAGGCTAAAGAGTATTAAAATCGATTATTTTCCTATTGGATCTGAAACTTGACTTCATCATTTCATTCGTCGTTTTATTTTGGAAATAGGAAATCTAAATTTTGGAGTTTGAAAACACTTGCAAGATGACAAACTTGCCAACTTACATTCAGTTGAAGTGCACTCTATAACCAGGAGGAAAAAGAATTTGTATCCCTGGGATAAATGAATTTGTGACCATTATTATTGGCAGTTTATAACATATAGAAGTCGACCAAGGGTAATAAACATCCTCCTTCAAAATACAAAATAACAAAAATAAGACTCGAGAATACATAAGATAACCAAGTCAACTTCGGACTGGATTGCCTTACACTTAGTGTAGGATTGGAGTGCCCTTAATTTGAATTAAAATACAATTAATTGTAGCTTCACAGAGGATCATTGTCAGAGGTAAAGCTCATGCGGCTTTGGATTGATTGATTGATTGTAAATAGTTGCACTATTATGTCACTCTTTTTCGCAATACATCACCGATTCAAAATCCCCAAATCCTTGTGGGTTAGAAAATAAAATAAAATAAAGACATAGTTAGAAACAACATAAGTACATCCAACCTCTTGCCATAAGTTAATGATATCCATCGCTTGGTTAATAGGAATGATTGTGTGCTTTTGAGATACCCAAGATAAGCTCTCCAACTTGGCTTTGAGTTCTTCCCATGGATCCTTCCTAGCCAAAAGCAAGAAGGGCCTAGGCTAATAGTCGCACGCCAAAGAACCATCTAATTTACAGCAAGCCCTATGTTATTCTCAAGCCAACTTAGCTTCAATAAAACCCTTTGTGTAAGGCCTTGCAGTCCTTGACTCACCAGTCGGTGCAAAGAGCGAAGGCTTGGCGACGAGTTGGGTCAACAACCGAGCGCACGAGCTAACAAAGACGACTGAACGAACACTTGGAGCATGCGTACAAGTAAGGAGAGATCACATGTTTATAAGAGGTGAGCGAGGGCATTTATCGAAATACGCTGACGGTGGAAGGTTTGTTAGATGGGCGTTGGCAATGAGTCAATCAAATGGGAAGACAAACGAGGGCGTTGGCTTGGTAAACAAAATGTTGGTCGGCCATCAATGGCACAACCACTTATGGAGCGTATATATTATACGCGTGGATGGATCATTTGAACCATCGATCTTCATACAATGAACTCGGTCATTCATCAAGGATACAAGAAAGGTGCGAAAAGAAAAGTGAAGACGCAAAAAAGAGTGGCGTAGCTCTATGCGCCCAAACTTGGGCGAGGCCGCACAAGAACATCGCATAAAAGTGAATTGGGTGGAAGGCGTGGGCAAGAAGTGCCTATCGTTCGGTGAAGGAGGGCGTGGTGAAGGCGCCAAGACTTGACACGGGTGTCTCGGGTGGCTCGGGTGAGTGCCCGCCCATCGTGCAAGGATAAACAGTGGAGACTTGGTGGAGTCACCTGCCGATGCGAAGTTGGTGAACGGTGGAACATTGGTGAAGCTAGTTGTGCAAAGAGGGTGTCTTGGTGACTTGGTGGAGTCACCCGCCCGTCGTGCATGAAAACAAGGTTCGGTTGGGAAGTGCGGAAGGCAGCTCGTGTGAGGGCGCGCTCGCTCGACTTGGGCAAAGGATCTTGGTTATCACACGGAGGTGTGATGATGTTGTAAATTTGGCTAAGTATGAAACTTGGGGTTTCCAAGTATACTTGTAAAGTATTGTAACTTTGTAAAGTTGTATAATATATTATTCGGGCAGACTCATTATTCAGGGAGTTGCCCCTCCCTTTATACTATGCAACTGTGTTCTTCATATATAATTGTTGATGTTATTGAATGTGTATGGGTGTTCATTGGTATAAAGGAACATTAATAATTACTTGGTTGAGAAACACAAACTAAGTAGGATAAGTGGTTAGGCATAGTCCACGAACATAAGTATTGGTGAAAAGAAAGTGTTTGGTGGTGCCGCACCTCACCAAGCACAGTTGAAAGACTACCGAGACTCCGGTGTCATGACAGTTGGTATCAGAGTTAATCTAAAGAATTGGAGGTGTCTTGCAGGAAGCTGGGTGAAGTAGGTGTGTAAACACTTTACAGTTGGTGATAGGTACTTGCAGGTGAAGGAAGCTGGTTTCACATACAAGTGGAACAAGGGCTGGTTCATGATCGCGGGGAACTTGGAGAAGGCTAAAAGGCGAAGATGGCGGATGAACCTACGACAGGGGAATCTAGCCATAATGCAGGTGAAGTCTTCCGGTACAAAGTGTTGGAACAGATGGGTCGATGGAGTTCTAACTGGGTTTCGATGAAGGCTGAGAACATGAAGATTCAGGAAAGCTATTCAGAACTAAGGAGGAAACTTGAAGAACTCAAGAGCCAATGCGGAAGTACGATAGATGGTGAACTCAAGGAACTTGATAAGGAGATTCGATGAAGTGGTCTTGGTCTTCAAGAGCTCTTGGATGAAAGAGCCTGGTTAAGGAAGAAAAGTGCCATGGTGGAAGCTGAAATCAAGCAAATTGAGGAAGAGTTAAAGAAGAAGCTTCTTGGGAAGAAGATCATTGTGATTGAGTAGAAAGAGCTCGACTACATTGACAGGCCGGGAACTCACTACCGAGACAATCCAGAGGATGTTTGGAAGCTTAATTCTATGAAGGTAGTCAATGGACACTTGGTTGATGCACTTGAGAAGAATCTGATGGAGGACAAGCTTGAGGGGAATCAAGCTAGACCAAGATCGAGTTACTTAGAAGAGCCAAGCAAGGAAGTGAAGTACCTTAGGAGGAATTTCAAGTTGGAGCACAAGCCAATTGACACTTCTGACGCTGAATTCTTGAAGAAGGTTGCTGATGTGAGACACAAGATAAAGCCGACAGAAGGAGGTGATTCCTTGAAGCTAAGTTTTGTGCACGTAACCGTGAAGGGCAAGAGATTTGCAGCTTTGGTGGAAATGGGAGCTACTCATAGCTTCTTGAGCAGGAAAGCAACAAAGTCTTTTGGGAAGAAAGCAAAGATGGAAAGGGAATGGAGTGCTTTCAAAGCAGTCAACTCTACCATGAAAGCTATTATTGGTGTGATGGAAAACACTCAGGAAAGAGTGGGATCGTGGTTTGGAAAGTTGGACTTGAGGATCGTGGACATGGATGATCATTCTATGGTGCTGGGGCAAGATTTTATGAGGCTTTCACAAGCCATACCGATGGTGGACCAAGACATTCTTTTGATCACAACTGAAGGAAGAACCATGTTGGTTTCGATGAATGGAAGGAGTTGCTTGGGGTATAGACTGAGGATGAATTCTATGACTTTATATCCCAAAGATCCAAATGTGAAGCATGAGGATGTGGAGCAAAGAGGACTTGGGAGTATAACTCAAACAACGAAGGAAGGGAAGTTGATTGACTTCGTTGCAAGAGCGAGGAAGAATGAAGTAAGTGGGAGATCAATCTCACGAACCTTGAAACACTTGACAGAGACATCTTCTACTGATGATCTTCACAATGGAGTTGCAAAAGAAGGAACTCTGAGCACTACTTCAAAGGTAGTGGTTGGTGAGGATTATGAAGGTAGAGATCCTGCTGGTATAGTGGACTTTTGTAGGTATGCTATGGGCATATATGACTTTCAATTGACAAAAGCCAAGCTTGGGGAGCTTGGGTGTACATGTGAGGAGATTGAGGCTGTGCACAGATACTTGAGGACACAACATCAATCTGATACATGGGTGGATGAGAATCAGGGAGGAAACTTCTTGGCCCTCCTTTCTCTATAGACAACCTTGGAGATGGGTTGGTGTAGGGACCTTGTTTGGAAGGGGCTACACCAACTTAGCAAGGGGCCTTGGGAGGAGGCTTCTTTATGACAGATTACAGACATGGATGCAGATGGCTAGCTGTTGGGATGGAGTTTACATGGGTTGGACATCATGGAAAACTAGAGTCATGGACATTAGGTTGGAGATATGGAACATGACAGTTATGTAGAGACATTATGCAAGAGCATGTGTAGAGGTGTCATTCATGGACATTCTATGGGGAATGCCGAAGCTAAGATGTTGTGCAGATGCTGTTATGACAGAGATGTATGAGCCAGTGGAGAGGTTGTACACTCTTGTGCAACAAGGCCATGGGCTGAACATGTTGCAGATGGGATGGAGATTCCATGGACATGAGCATGGGAATTGGACAGATTGTTGATGAGTTCGAGGTGTAGCAGAAGTCAGGAAAAGACTTATGGTGGCATAAGGATGTGCATTCTTGTGGTTTGGGTGTATGGTTGGATTATCTACCCAACTAGTTCGAGTCATGAGGGGTATCAGTGTGCAGAGGTATGTTGGAATTAGTCGAAACAGGTCAATGCATGGCAGAGATGTGTCAGTATTGGTTCTACACTTGACAGGCAGACTACAGGATGAGGACGAGACATGATGGAGGCAGTGGTTCTACATATGTTGCAGAGATGTTTGCAGTATGTGGAGGAGTTGATATCATGGATAAGACTATTCGAATATGGAAATCTTGATCTTGGTGGATGGCTACCAAGATGGCATGTTGTCGAGGACGACAATGACTTCAGGTGTAGGAGGATGTAAGGACCTGGAGTCCTTGTCTCACCCGCCGGTGTAAAGAGCGAAGGCTTGGCGACGAGTTGGTTCAACAACTGAGCGCGTGAGCTAACAAAGACGGCCGAACGAACACTTGGAGCATGCATACAAGTAAGGAGCGGTCACATGTTTATAAGAGGTGAGCGAGGGCGTTCATCGAAATAAGCCAACAGTGGAAGGTTTGTTGGTTTGGGTGTTGGCAATGAGCTGACCGAATGGGAAGACAAACGAGGGCGTTGGCTTGGTAAACAAAATGCAGGTCGACCATCAATGGCACAACCACTTATGGAGCGTATATATTATGCGCGTGGATGGATCATTTGAACCATTGATCTTCATACAATGAACTCGGTCATTCATCAAGGATACAAGAAAGGTGCGAAAAGAAAAGTGAAGCTGCAACAAAGAGTGGTGCAGCTCTATGCGCCCAAACTTGGGCGAGGCCGCATGAGAACATCGCATAAAAGTGTATTGGGTGGAAGGCGTGGGCAAGAAGTGCCCGTCGTTTGGTGAAGGAGGGCGCGGTGAAGGCGCCAAGACTTGACACAGGTGTCTCGGGTGGCTCGGGTGAGCGTCCGCCCATTGTGCAAGGATAAACAGTGGAGACTTGGTGGAGTCACCGGCCAGTGCAAAGTTGGTAAACGGTGAAACATTGGTGAAGCCGGTTGTGCAAAGAGGGTGTCTTGGTGACTTGGTGGAGTCACCCACCCATCGTGCACAAAAACAAGGTTCGGTTGTGAAGTGCGGAAGACAGCTCGTGTGAGGACGCGCCTGCCCAATTTGGGCAAAGAATCTTGGTTATCACACGGAGGTGTGATGATGTTGTAAATTTGGCTAAGTATGAAACTTGGGGTTTCCAAGTATACTTGTAAAGTATTGTAACTTTGTAAAGTTGTATAATATATTATTCGGGCAGACTCATTGTTCAGGGAGTTGCCCTTCCCTTTATACTATGCAATTGTGTTCTTCATGTATAATTGCTGATGTTAATGAATGTGTATGGGTGTTCATTGGTATAAAAGAACATTAATGATTACTTGGTTGAGAAACACAAACTAAGTAGGATAAGTGGTTAGGCGTAGTCCACGAACATAAGTATTGGTGAAAAGAAAGTGTTTGGTGGTGCGGCACTTCGCCAAGCACAGTTGAAAGACTACCGAAGCTCAGGTATCGTGACACTTTGCTTCCTAGGAGTCTTCACTACCACCTTAACCTTACCCTTCTACTTCTCTTCTAGTGCAAGCTGTGGCTGTGATGGTGCCTCCACTTGGGCTTCCTTGAGAACCACACATTGTTAATTCCTCTTCCGACTTTCCTTTTCCATTTGTGGGATTTTGATGCGATACCCATATCCATACCCAATTCTACGTCTTTTGGCACCAGAAGCAGCCGTAACAGAGCTTGAAATAATGGCTTCGATAGGCCTAAAATGAATTGCACATGCATAAGAAGAAGATGTAGGAGAGCGGGGCCATGTAGAAGGAACGGTGCATGGGGATTGAAGAATTCTGCATGAAAATCTGGAAAGAGAGGCATAAGGTGGTAATGAAACGGTGGAGGATACTAAAGGGCCAACCACCAGGTTTTCTCGGCTTGTCATTAGTCCTCCTCATGACAATAATGTAACCCCTATGATTGATTCCTCGTGACAATAATGTAATCCATGTGATTAATAGGAGGCTGAGGATGACACAGGTGATATTGTGTTTTACTGTGTTGGTTTTTGTGTGTGTTTCAACAATCGTTGTAGGAACTGCGTTTGTGATACTAGACATAATCGGATTGCAGAAACATGTCTGATTCACATTGCTGAAAACACTGCTGTGAGTTTTATATGACTTTGTTTATGTTGTACTTCTGAAAACCCTATAGTTATTGGTTAAATCCTACACTTATTGGTTTTTTGAAAATAGGTACATTTTGAAGCAGTGTAGGGTTGAGAAAGTTTGACATGGCTTCATTTTTTTAATCCAAATTCTTTGTCATTGCAGATGGAATTATTGAAGTATACTCTCTTCTACAAGGCTTGAGGTGCTTTTCAAACTTGTATATCCAAATCATCATGTTGAGAAAGACATTGGCTTGGGCGATATATTTTTGTGATTAGGTATGCCCAATGCCCATCTGAGTGTCTATTTTAGTGTTTTTCACTGCGAGAAAAGTGTCATAGATACTGTATGGCTTCACAATCACAAAAATAGTAAAAGAATCTTATCTATGTCATAAAGCCCTGGTATCGGTCGAATTGGTTCATCTATTCTTTGTGCGTTTCGCATCTATTCTTTTTGCATTTCACAGTATTGAAACCAGAAGATTGTACTTGTATTTGTAAGTAACTAACGCATGGTATGAACTTGAAGTTTCTCAACAAGTCCGATCGAGTTTTAGTATTTGATCCCATTTCTCTCTATGTCTTGGATTCTCATTAAGTCGGTAAAATTACACACAAAGAGTGAGAGAAGATTGAAGATTTTCTACACGTGAGTTTCAATATTTAGTTCGACTCTTCTCATCCTAAATATCTATTTAGGATGAATAGGATTGAATGCTTTTAATATTTGGTTTTATTAAATATTTTTTTTTACAGTGAGGGGATTTTTTTTATTAAATATTATTTTTTTTACAGTGAGAGGATTTATTATAATTTAGGTATCAGATTAGCAGTGAGGATAATTATCATTAGTTGTTATTTAAGAATGCAAGTTGACTCATCACTCCTATTTAAAGAGAACCATGCCACCTGGAATTGCGTGGTGGCTGAAAAGAAAGCTTCTTTTGTTGCCTCTGGATATTGGGTTGTTAACTCATTTTTTTATAATTAGTTGTTATCTAAGAATGCAAGTTGACTCATCACTCCTATTCAAAGAGAACCATGCCACCTGGAATTGCCCTGTTGGTGGTCGCTGAAAAGAAAGCTTCTTTTGCTGCCTCTGGATACTGGGTTGTTAACCCATTTTCTTATAACAGAGGAAAACAAACTCTTAGTCAAATATAAATTGTTTCATTCAACTTTTTATCCCAAAACACCATTAAAATTTTATAAATCCCTCTAATTTTTTATTTTATTTTTTGGATTAGCCAAAGTGAAAACATTTCATTTTAAGAGGATATGGCTTTTCCAAATCCACAACCCACAACACACGGTCCAATTGTTCCAGATCCATTGTGAGTAGGGCACTTAAATTGTTGAACCTATTGAATTACATGTTAAGCAGAGCCTTCCTTTGAACTGAGGTAACTTTACATGTTTCCTAACAATGTAACAACAAAGCACTTTGGAAATCAAAGATTTCATTCCACACCTTTGTTCATAGGTGAATGGTCTTAGTTTAATCTCCCCTAAATATCCATGCAAAACTCCACATCTAGTGCCTTGAGTTGAATTTCCGTGACTCCACATACAATACCATGAGTTGCATTTCAATTAACAAAGTAAATATTGTATCGAATGTCCTGCTGGGACATTTTCTTTAACTGTTTGGATCCCCTAGTTAGTGGTTTTAATGCTTTTTGAATTAATTAAAAATGTCCTGCTATAATTTTGTTATCTCACAAGGCTCAGAAAGGGCTGTGGCTGTCATGTTCTTTTCTTATGTCTGAATGCTGAACTTCAATAAGAGAATGTATATTGTATGCTTGCTGCTTTATGACATAGTTTGTAGATTGTGTAGATTATCGACTCTGTGTTTTGGGAAAAACAAGGCACTCTCAGAGAGATTAATGAAAGGGATTTTCCAGATAAAGGGAGGTCAACATTCATAAATTTATCTAAAAACTTGAAAGGAAGGATATGAAAAGTGCAAAAAGCGTCATCAATTTTTCATAAATTCCAGGCCCGCCAAAAGGATATCAATGACCACATGGGTTGGTAGGAATTGTCAAGTAATTTCTCTGAATTGGATGGCGTTAGAAATGGTTGCGTGTCAAAATCAGTATTGTCCCTGTAAGACAATGAATGCAGGGGTGTCGTATAATACTATCAATGAACTTATCTCAGCTACATGGTTAGACTCTTAATGTGAGGCCGGTGTCGTACCAATGGTTTTCTGCAACGGTGACCATATGAGTTGTGACCATATCTGTTGTGGAGTAATTTATCTGAATTATATAGTACCTTTTAATGAATGCAAGGGTGCAATCAGAACCCATTAATGCAGATATCTGATCTACTTCATTACACTTTTCATGTATTGTGGGAATTAATGGTTTCAATATGATGTTCCTATCCTTTAGTTTAAGCATCATCTAAAGTAAAAAAAATGTGATAGAAAGACTAAACAATAAGCGAGTGAACATTTTTTAAGGATAAAAATGGCAATTTCAATGACACATGGATTTTGTATTTTGTAAGTGACATGAAATAATGATGGAGATTCCTTTTGTTGAGTATGATGTCGAGTCCACGACTATCAAACCTTGGTATTTATTCGTGCAACGATTGCCTTTTTGTCGGCTTATACTGATGTGTTCTGAGTAGTCTCGAGGTATGTAGATGATCTGAATTCGAGCCACATAAAGAAAATTGGTTATTGGCACAGCTTTTAGCACATGAATGGTTTGAACTTTGAAGTTATGAATGAGGAAGGAGATTATATTGTTGGTGTGAAGGGCTCAGCCATCATTAAGGTAATCTTTACATTGATAGTATAGCATGATGTTAACATATGGAGGCTTAGACATGAATAATTTTAATGGTTTTTAATTATAATTTTATTATTATAACATAAAATTAATATAAATATAAAATTCATAAATTAAATATAAATATTATTTATTTTCTCATAGAAAATTAAAATTAAATATATAATATATATATATACTATTATATATATATATAAATTATAATTTAAATTAAAATATAAAAATTTCTAATTATCTATTAGAAAATTAAATAAATATATTTTTAAATAATAATTTTTCAAAATATATATATAATATATATATATATATATATATATATATAATAATACTTATTTTATTTCAACAGATAAATAATAAAAATAATTTTTAAAAATATGATTTAACCTAGCCTTTCCCTTCAATATAATAATTGAAATGGGAACAATAATAAAAATGAAAATTTTCCACTATTAATCTTATTTCTTATCAAATCACATTTAAATTATTCTTCTTACTTTAATTTTATATAATATTTATTTAAATTTTTTATGTTAATTTATTAATTTAAGTTTTCCATTTTTTATATATATTAAACCTACTCAAATTTAATATTATTTTTACTTTTGGAGAAATCAAATCTCTCCTAATGCAATTTTTCTATAGAATTAAAACAAACTTAAATTGGTTATTAAAATATAATTATATAAAGTACATGAAATAATGTTTTGTATAAATATATTAGTATTTTAGCTTTCTTCATATATTTGTTTAGAACAATATATTATTTATTAACAAGGAAAAATCAACCGTAAAATCATGAAATTAAAAGAAAAAAAAAATTCAATACTAAAACAACAAAATTATGATACCAAATAGTTGAACCTGAGAAAATAAAACAATGCACAATAATCTTCTTACTAAAAACTCTTGTTTTGTCTACTTTAAATTAAATTTTATCTCTCTTTATTCTTATATTTTAAATTTATCCTTATCGTAACAACATGACATGCTAATTGGTTAAAAATGTGCTTAAGTAGTTCTTAATTCGAAAATGAAATGAGGTTAAAAGAATTGTTTTTTCAATTATTAACTTATCTTATGAACTAACCTATGTGAATTTTATTTTATTTTTTTTCATTTTTCATTAAATGAGAAAAAAGTCATTTTTATCTGGTGTATATGATAAAATGTAATTTTCATGTCTTAAAACATATTTTATAGCATAATATAAGGGAGCCCTATGATTCTAAGTGCTCAATTTAAAATTTACATATCTATTTAAAAAAAAAAAAAAATTTTAGATAGAAAAATACTATATAAAATTTCATAAAAAATAAAAGTAAGTATAGATATTTGATTAGTTTGTTGTTAATAGTACAAATAACATAAAAGAGATGTGGTAAAAATATTTCACTCTCTCTCAGCCATAAGTAAAATATGAATAACATAATCTTATATCAAATTTAGAAAAAGATAGTGTTTATAAAAAAAAGAAAATAAAATCTTTTAAGTATGAGGAAGATGTTTAATTTTTATACTTCTAAAAAATATTTTAATACAGGACTTAATTTTTAAAATATCCATGTTAACTAGTTTATTTCAATATTAACTTCATAGATACTTATGTATGTAAAGTAAAAATAAAATATTTTAATGCTACTAATAGTAAAATATCTTAGTGTTCAAAGATAAATGTAATTATATATATATATATATATATATATATTATATATATATATATATATAGTTAATAATAAACAAATATTTTCAATATGCTAAGTTAAGCAGTAATAATAGACATACTTTTAAAAATATAGAGATTTTAATGTGTACAATGTGATTCATAAAATAAGATTTTATATTAAATAAAATATTTAATGTAAACTATGTATATATTATATAAATTAATTGAGAAAATTAATTGTTGTATTAAACATTCCAAAATATCTCACTATTTACATTTTGGCCCTTATATATATATATATATATAGATAGATAGATATATATGATCAATTTTATGTGACATCCAATAAATATTTCTTGGAATTTACAAATTGAATTTGTACTCTACACATTGGATATAATGTAATTTTCAAGGTGTTAAATTATTTATATATTTAAAATTGCAATGTAAATTATATATATCCATTTGAATCATAAATTACCAAGTATTTAGAGGATCAAATCTCTTCAAGTTCAAATCCTTTATCAAATTTTGCACTCTAAAAGAGACTTGCACTTCAAAAGATTCAATCCCTCTCTACACTTACGAGATCTACATTTACTAGATTATATATAAAATAGATCTATAATTACAAATAAAAATAATGTCTTTAATAATTTATAATTCCATCATTTAAATTTTAAATATTTAAAAAATATTCCAATTCCATTATATATTTTACAACTTAAATAATTTTATACTTTAATCTAAACAACATGTCAACATGTCTATATGAGACATAAACTGTGACCTATCTCAACTTCATACCTATTTCTTTTTTACCATTATAATTAACCCATGAGAATTGCAATTATTTAATATCTTATTTTGACTTCCGAGAGATTGGGGTGGAGGGAATAGCTCACTGTACTTTCCTTCTCATGAATTCATTTAGGTCATTATTGTCCCTTTTGCATGTCGAAGGTGTTGGACAGTTATTAGGACTTTCTTCTCAAATAGCCTACAATTATTAGAAATTTCTTCTCGAAGACTCTCCTGAGTTCTCGTAATTTTTCCTTCTCATGAATTCATTTAGGTCATTATTGTCCCTTTTGCATGTCGAAGATGTTGGACAATTATTAGGACTTTCTTCTCGAAGAGTCTCCTCAGTTCTCGTAATTTCCCTTACCCTCAGCTCTGATTTAATTGGTTCTCGTAATTTCCCTTACCCTTAGCTCTGATTTGATTGGTTGACATAATAGTGGAATTTAATTCACCTATTGATTGGTTTCCTTCTGTCTTACTACCTTTTTACAAATGTAACATGAATGCCAATCCATATCGTGATTTATAAAATGGTTTACCTGGACCCTTCGTAAAATATGTTTGACAAGGCATATGACTACCTTTCAGTTTAATTCACATGTTCGTCATTTAAATTAAGATTAATGAAATATGGTGATTTATAAAATGGCTTACCTGGACCCTTCGTAAAATATGTTTGACAAGGCATATGACTACCTTTCATTTTAATTCACATGTTCGTCATTTAAATTAAGATTAATGAAATAGTCAAGGATACAACCAGCTCCTCCTCTATGTTACGCATCACAACATTACATACCACATATTACTAGTATTTGCACTAAATGTTGCAAAAGAAACGCCGTAAGGCATAAATTGAGGAACAATCACTACATGGGAATGGGCAAATCTAAATGAGATACAAATATGTAGCAGAAATGAAATTCTAACGTTGTATAAACAGAAGTTGATTTAGGTTGCCTCACACTATTTTTTATTAATTATTGAATTAATATTGCATATAAATCCCATAAAATTCAATCAACTTATAATTTAAGGCTCTGATCTAAATTTGACTTTGGGTCATTAGCAGGGTGATGCTGTCTCTCAACTACTTAACCACTAAACCATAGGCCAACAAAGAAAAGACTGCAAAATGTTACAGGCATTACCATAGTAAACCCAATGACTCTACACACAAGAATTTTTGGGGGAGAGTGTTATTGGAATTAATAAATGGAATAATAGGAGCAGAATCCTTGTCTTGCTTCCAATTCTTGTTTACAAAAGAAAGCTCATTCTGAATGATATATCTTAGGTTTGGATCAGAAGGTAGAGCTGAAGCCTCTGATAAAAAAGAGCGACATTTTTTCTTCACTTCATTAAAGCGACTGTAAGTGGGAGTGGGAATATAATTTTTGTTAGTTTTGAAGGTAGATAGAGCATCAAATTCCAGTAATTTATAAGGGGATGAATTGGCCTCATTGCAGTTGTTGTGGTCTAAAGTGATTGTTAGCTATTTTTGTGGTTGATGTGAGTAGTTTTGTGAGTGTGGCCTCAATGCAGAGTGTTCTTTGTCTTCTGTGCTTCTATTGCATTGTCTACAAACTCATTCTGGTGAAAATTGGGCTGGCTAGGAATTTAATGCAGGACCTGCTCTACTAGTGAGCTACCTGCCCTTTTGATGATGGGCATCTTTACCGGTTTGATATCAAGGTGTCAATTGGTACCTCCAGCATTCCATTGGGTTAATGCCAAATGGTGTAGTAGCACATAGGTAACTTTTGCAGTGACATTTCGGGGGAGTAGTTCAAGTTCTGTTGATATTCACCTTCTTCTGCTAGCTAAAAATGTGTTTTAGGTATGGTTACTCAAGGTTGAAGTTATGATAATGAGAAAGATCAAGGCCTAGGTTTTGGGCCGAGTTCTTTGTATGTTTAATCTGCTACATGTGCCTCTGGTTAGAGTTCCTTCTTGAATACTTACTTGAGTTGGTGGAACTTGGAGCTCATAACACTTTCCAACTTATTTCAAAATTCATTCCATATTTTCATGTAGCATTGCCTCAAAGTTTCCATGTCGGCACTGGTTGCCTTTTCTCCAGACCAATCCCGGTTAAATTATGCAAGTACTCTTCTTAATAGCATACGCTGTGTTGGGTGCCAAATTATACATTTCTGTTATTGAAATTCAACTCGAGAATATGGTAATATGGTCATATGGTCATATGGTCATATGTTTATTGTGTTTTCTATTTTCCAGTTTTGGTCTACCAATCATGTACACGAGATTTTTTTTCTTATCTTCACAAGATAAGATAATGCATGCTATGTACGTTTAGAAACATTTGCAATCTTCTAAGAATTGATGGAAACAATACATGTTACTATGGAAAAATCATATGAATGCAAATTAATAGCACATGGATCTTTTGATGAACTAGTAGTTGTACTTAAGCTAACTGACAACACCTACAAGTCATTACCAACTCCCGTGTTTTATGATACTAAAAAATATCTTATAGCCTTATCTGTTACAAAAATGGTTCTCCATCAACAAAAGGAGCATTCTACATCTGCAAGTGAATGGATTTATTTGGATTTTCATCACTCACAGGGAGGGGACTGCAACAATCATAGTTGTTTTTCTCCTCAAAAAAATATACAAGATGAAGACAACTGCAAATTGATTAAATTTACAGATCCTTCTTTGAAGGTGACTTCAACTTTTTTGAATATAATGGAGTATTTTGATAAGCACCAAGATAAGCAACCTGAAAATAATGGTCCAAAGCTCTCCGAAAGTGTTGGTATATCAGATATTCCAAGGTTCAAGTCTGACACTGTTATGGGTGGGGTACCTGACAACATTGACATGAAAACACAGGATAATATGCAAAATGCACTTCAGTCAAGAACTAAGAAAGTCTCTTTATTGTTCAACTCTATGTTTGTATCGAGTGATCTGTCATTTTACTTGAATGTGAAAACAAGTTTTGTAAGATGTGGAGATCCTTCAACAAAAGAAACAAGTAGCATGCAAAATTCTTTGTATAACGATCTCAATGAATTGTCAAAAACTATTTCATCCAATTTTTATTGTCAAAAGAACATGACACAACTTCATCATATTGAGATGTCCAAATTTGTCATAGACATTATTGATTGCGTTCGAATGGATTCTGAAATGGTTTATGAGTTAGATAATGAGCTAAAAAGAATAGTACATACATTTCCAGATTTGAAAAAGCTTTGTATTCCACACGTTAATTAGGTAGATATAATGAGTTTGATCAAGGACAGGGTTTCCCAAATAGGTTCCTTGAAATATGATACAACTTTGAGAGGACTAGGCACTATGCATATATTATAGAAGGAAACTTTTGATGTTTGTTTCTAAGTGTTCAGGTAGCATATCTGTATTTGATAGAGTTGGTTCAAAGCATAGAGTTTTTGGAAGATTCTATAAAACTACCCTATTCTTTGCTTAAATATGCCTTTCTTGACCATCAATAAGAACTTTGGATGTAACAGCACCAAAACAGAGAACTTTTGGAGGAGAGTCTACCATGGACTTCATTTCCATTTTCTTATACATTTGGTTAGATGTACCTAATTTGTTTAATCCATATATAATTTTTTCTGAGTTCCAATATGATGCTCACTAAAAACAAACAGATAAATCTGATGCAACCTTGCACCAATAAGTAAACGGTGTAATGTTTCAATTTAAAACAACAGCATTGGTCCACAGTAAAAAAGCCTTCAAAAGCCATCCATTTCCTCCAACTGCCTACCTCGAACATCCTATCAAGTGATATGATACAACCTTGGCTTTTACGCCAGTAGGTATAGCGATGTAATCATTCAGTTAAAAAGGATCCACACAGCTCTGGAGCCCTATACTGGCAACATAGTCATGCACTTCATCAAATATATACATCTTAAAAATGGGAAATTTACTAACTAAAGTACAACAATCAAAATCAAATAGAGAATTCAACAGAAACCTTGTCAAACCAGATATAACAATAGCAACTTATTAGATTTGGATTTGTATAATATAGATTTAAAATAGTATACCGTCCAGAAGATTGTTGTGGGCATGTCATTGAAAGCAACTCTTGCTAAGCCAAAGTCACATATTTTTAGCTTGCAACCAGCATTTGCCAAAACATTCTCCGGTTTCAAATCCTGATGATACACATTTGCTACAAGAACATAAAGTTGACAAATTAGACAATAGAATTCACATTTCTTCTTCCATACTAAGTTCCCTAAAATGGGAAGGTGCTTCACAGTCACAATAGATTCTTAAAAACGCAGTTAAAACTTAACAGGATTATTTGAACAGGATTGATGTCCTAAACCAGATACCCTTTAGTACACAAACTAGAAAGAAGCAACAACATTTCCTTAACTAATTACATTTAACCAATATTAATTACATCATAATAATACAAAATAAATTAAACTAATAACAAAATTAAACTTAAACTGATACAAAATAAACTAAACTAATAACAAAATTAAACTGGAAACCTAATTACGCCCCCTTATTTTCTTATATCCAAATTACATGATAAAAAATTATAATTTCAATACATTTCGAAAACAAAACTACATTATTTCTTTCGCACAACATTAATGATGCATTCCTTCCTTGGAAATGATTTCAAGTTAATCCGAGATTCAAACAATTAGTAGAAGCCTAACTGAACCTAAATTATAAAGCGCCAGCCAGGTCAACAAGTTAAAATTTTCTCAAAGGTTAGCGTTTGTTTCAGTCATGGACGTGTTTGAGAAGAAATTACACATTCTCTGAAATCAATGGAAAATTTACAACTTGGACCACTGGATTGCCAACTCGAACATTCCTAAGGAACACTCACGTATGAGTAATCATTTGAATAATAACAACAGCAGCTAACCTATGGTGTCATTCATTTGGATTATTGTCTGGTTACTTATTATGCTAACCCCAGTATCAATCGCTCCTGACAAAAAAAAAACGAGTATCAATCTCTATTAAGGATGTAATCAGCGCCCGAGAGAACGGAAATATGCAGAGCCTATCAAAATTATGGGTATGAAGAGACCCAATCAAAATTATGGGCGCAAGGAGGCCCAGCAGAAGCACAAGTCCATATGTCACCGGTCCAATACGAAAATAAGAAGCATGAGTCTGCTTTGACAAAATTTGTTGCCTATGCCAGAGCTATATTTTTAGATGCACCGTCTATTTCGCAGAAATCGGTAATACAAAATTATGGTCATTTATAAGACAACTGCTAAAACTAAGATATGTGCCAGCTCTATTATTTCATTTCTTGGAACTTCTTTCCAATCTTCTCCCGAAAATAGCTACTTTCTAGTATAAAGGGTATCTTATTCCCATCCCATCCATTTGTGACAATAGATGAGTTTATAAATATTAAATTCACTAGCTATTGAAAAGATATTTCAGAGGAAGGGGAATCAATGAACATTTTATCTTGGTCCATCATCTCTGATGACATCATAAAAACATTCTGACAGGAGAGGTAAGCTACAAAGGCATTTCCAGCTTGGTCTTGAAGTTTTATTTCGGCCCTAAGGCTACCATATTGGCGTTGTTATACATGATTTTCAATTCTTCAACAACTAAATTCAAGTATCATAAGCTCTGGTACTTAACTGTCCCAATAAAGCATTTCTAAATCCAAGCAAGGATTTATTTTCTTCAACAACTAAAGCTAAGTATCATAAGCTCTGGTGCTTAACTGTCCCAAGCAAGGATTGGTTAAAACTGCAATTAGCATTTGGCATAGGACCACTAAAAATATTGGATATAAACTGCAAAAATTGGTTGGATTTGTGTCACAGGCAATTTTCCTCTACAAACAGCAATTATTGCAGGACCATTAACCATGCTATTTCTGAGCATCTGACGCAACAAATTGTGTGCACTGAATATGTATAACATTAAGAAAACATGAATTCCTATTTATATTTGACTTTTATTTTCTTCTCAATTCCAATATGTTACAAACAAATTGGCAATATGTAATCTAGAAGACAAAATTGTTTCATGAAATTGAAATTGACTGGCATTCCATTTCAGACTACGAATGCACCATGATTCATAACAATATCAATCAATATAGAGAGCTGATTATTAACTAGAGACAGTGTACTTCGACTATTAGGGCTATGAATAACTTATCATGTCCTTCAATAAATTTAGACATATTGGAAGAGAAACAAATCCAGTGCAAGCAAAACAAAGGAGAGGTCACAGATGGTTTCTGAGACTTGAAACATTTTCAAATCAAATGTACCACATAACCAATGCCCCATAGAGTTTAGTCCTAGAAAACCAGCTTCTAGTAGATTATATAATATCTAGAAATCTTTTAACTGAATGCTGAACAGACCATTATAGGTGTTCTTACAATATAACCAACTTGTAAATGTACTTGCCTAATATAAAGGTACCTCCCATAAGCAATGCCCACACAAAAACTGCTATGGCACCTAAGAAAAACAAAAAAAGTAAGCCAGCATGCAACCCCCCTGATGTTTTTCGTGGTGTGACCAAATCTACTGATTTGAAGCCAATAGAGCTGCTTGCAGGCCAACTGGATGCAAAAGACCCTTGCACAATGCCATTACCAACTCCACATGAGCAAGTAGGTAATAGAGCCCCAGATGAATGCTTTATATTGGGTTCTAGAACCATAGAGCATGCACAGGTAATAGATACAGCAGCAACATGATTAGTTGCAGTTTCAACAGTTACTGAATCGACCTTGGGCACTAGTGACAAATATTTGCTTTTGAAGGGATATTCAGCTGCCAATGCAGGACGTGCAGGAATAGATGCCAGCATGCTTGCAAATTTGGAAGATGACCCAATATCAGAATCCTCGTGATTCTTTAAGTTTTGCATTCCAGCACTTGCATCTTGTCTCTTTGTCATAAACTCATAATCTGAAAAGGAAAATTATATTAACAAGAAGGAAAACAAAATTTAAAATTCTCTCTCCAGGGGGTACGCTACGTCCAGGATCGGACAACGCTAGGGTGGACCCCACCCGAAGGGGGTCACACCCCTCGGCCTATACTGACCTGACCCCAAGAGCTTTCGGGTTTCGACCCTGTGACCTCCCATTGGCGAGGCCCTGTCTTGACCGATTGAGCTAACCCTTGGGGCTATTGATGTCAAATGTTATTCAAATAAAGATAAAAATAACATAGGCTTGAAGAGGACTTTAAGCCCTTTCAAACGAGTATTTACTTGCCTCCTAACTCCTCCTCGTTGAAGAGAATTTGAATTTACAAGTTGGAAAATACCTATTTTTGATCTTTCTCAAGTCGGCCTATGTAAAGATCAAGTCAGCTCTCCTCCTCCAAATAAACATGTCGGTTCAGTGAGGTTGAACAAGTATAAATAAGAAATGAATCTCCTCCATTTGACCATCAACTTGATTGAGCAAAAGATAAGCAACAAAAGAATTCGTGCCTAAGGAAGAGATTACAAGTTCATATATCATGAACCTTGAGGCAAGGTGAACAAGAAAGTATTTAGGTCTTTTTGGTTTTGTTTTCTTTAGGTTCTAGGTATTCGTTTCTTGGTAAATTTTGTGCATACCTCAGCCTCATTTTGGTAAAAACTTTAGCCTTTAATAAATCTCGGCCAATGGAGACCTAAAACAAACTCATACCTGTGACCTCTGAAATTTGGATTTGTGATCTCTGTGACAATTCAGACCTGTGATATCTAAAACTCAGACCTCTGATTTTTATGCAATTTCAAATTGTGATCTATACAATATGCCCCAATATTTGTGGATTCTTGACCCTATGATAGTTCAAACCTGTGGTAGAGGTCGACCCATCCTCATTTTGTGCTCATACATTGGCCTAAGGAGGAACAAATTTAGGGCATGAGATTCAACCCTTTTTAGTATGCCTTGAGGTGACTTTCTAGAGAAGATCTTGATGCTTACCTGAAGAAGATTTGAAGCCGATCTTAGATCCTTTTGAGCTATCATTGAAGACCATTGAAGAAATCTTCTTGTAGCAAACCTTTGGACTAGAATTAAAGCATTGTTTGAAGTATGCCATTGGATTTGTCTTCTAACCATTGGGGCGAAATCTTTTGAAGACTTTTTTGAACAACCTATTGAAGCATTCTTATAGTTGTTGTAGAGGTCTCTTGAAGAAGCCTTTGTTGAAGCAGACTATAAGAATTCTTGGAGCATATTTGATAAGACCTTGTAGACCCCTTTTGAAGTGTATTTGGAACTGATTTCATAGACATCTTGCAAAAGTTGATTTTGAAGTCTATTTGGAAAGGTTGGAGCCTAGGAGGACTAAAGTTTTCATTTTGACCAAGTTGGTGCTTAAACTTGTTCAAGACTGGAGCCTTGAAGGAGTCATATATTTTATTGTACAAGTTGGAGACTGAGTTTTTGTAAAAGAGGGTTGGAGTCCTCACTATCTTCATCAATACAATTTTTTTTTTGTTCTATTTCTTGTGTTCTAGTTTAACTTGTGATAAAAATCTTAAATGGAATAATATAACAATTGAAAGAAATATTGATTCATCCCCC
>APFE031078515.1:31515-42844 GCA_000404065.3 Pinus taeda | reverse complement strand
AATAAAAATCCTCAAAAAATAGAAACCAAGGACTACTTTACATTAATAGTATCAATAAAATGAACCCTACAATACCATCAACAAAAATATAAGATATGATCATTTAAAAAAATATTTCGAGCAACCACCTTCATCAACACAAAAACAGTTACATGCCATTAAGAAATATACTTCAGGTAAGAACTAGATGGTTTATAGACCCAACTACCTCTTGGGCAGCTAAAATTCCTTCTCAAAGAACAATGGCCTCCTTTGATAGTTGATTTGTTGAATGGTTATATTCTCTATATACATATTTAGCTAAAAGGGAATCGTTTGATTTGATGCATTAAAGGTTGTAAAATCATATTAAATATACAACAATGACCTTTGAGCAATTGAATAGAATTTGGAGTCCCTCATGACCTATAGAGATGTGATTCCTTTTTCCAATTCATACTTGAGTAAAATTCAGAAAGAAAAGAGTTCATATTGAGTATTATAACCTTGACCCACACCAAGTTGGAGTTCATAATAATGATCCTTTGTAAGAAATAAAATTGGTCCTACTTTGTAATGGCCTTGTGTCCCTTGGCTTGCTATGTCGAAGAAAGACCAAACTACTTCATGATTTATAATCAAATCTTTAATTTTCCTTCCTACCTTTAATTTAGACTCCTTTTAAGTTTCCCCGAAGAAAGACTTTATATTAGATGCAACCATGGCAAAAAAATCTATATTTTCCTTTGAAGGTTCTCTTGTTTCGCTCCAATGAGATGATCCAAATAGTATAAAAAGGAATACTTCTAAGACTATTGAGAATTGTATTATTAAACCATTATTTGAAGCAACTCAACAAAAATTCCTGAATCCACTACCTTGGGCAAGTAAGGGGGGCTAATACATCTTTCTAGACAACTTATGAGTATAGGAGGTAAATAAGTGATGCACATATTCTTAAACATTTTTTCATACTATGTGCCATCCTACACCCTACCAATCCCTCTTCTCTCCATTATTCCATGCTAATATTTGATTTGAAATAGCTAGCCAAGTGAATAACCAAACCTTCAATGGATAATCCACCTTCCAAATTGTTCTCCACCACGAGAGTTTGTCTCTTAATATATCATCTAATATCAAGGTCTTATACCCTAAAGTTTGTAGTTAAATCTTTGAATGATTTGGTCCATGACTACGCCGACTTGTCCTCAACATCTTGTAGAGATATTACACTACTGGAGAAGGGTCACATATTTACTTCATTCTCCAATTTTCTCATCAAGAAGGTATAGATCCTCCACAACCAAGAATATATCCAACCCCAAGAAGTTCTCATGATTCTAGTATCAACAATGGTTGTAATCCCTTTAACCTTTAGGCATTGAACCATACAGTTGGATAACAGATAATCTCTAGGAGATCCTACCCAAGGATTAATTCCTAGACACACCTTGATATGCCTACTTATTTCCAAGCTAGTTGTACACTTCTTGAAAAGCAGAGCATCATTTAATAGCCCTTTCCAAACATTGGTGCACCCTTCGAATAATGGCTCTCCAAATGAATCCAAGATTCATGTTTATGATCTTTAAAAAGCTTTCAACACATAATCATATCCCATAGGCCATTATTAAATAATAATCTCCAAAATATTTTAGCTGTTAGGGATTTTCCGACCAGGTAAGGATTTTTAATACCCCAACCACCAACTTCCTTTAGGTTTGTTATAGAGCTCCACTTCACCAAAGGCACACCTTCCTTTTTCTAAACTTTCAAACATAAAAATATGAAGCACCTTTTATTTATTTATTTATTTTATGTTAAATGCCCTTAGGGACATGGTCCAGTGAAAACCAATATACATGGATACTTTAGAGTATTAAAGTAACTAATGTGATTCTTCCTCCCAAGGAAAACCATTTATGAAACCAATATATTTTTTCTTCAATTTTCTTGTAATCCACATCTAGTCTAACCTTCTATAATCATTTCATTTTAAAAAGAAACCAAGGTACTTGATTCCTCTATCTAAAGGTCCCAAATTGAAAGGAAACAAAAGTATGAAATGAGCTTCAATATCTAAATCTAATTAATTCCCCCCCCCCCCAAAAAAAAAAAATAAAGACATCATTGTCCATGAAAAGTAAGTGGGCTAAAAAATATTTTTTGCTACCATCGTGCCTCAAATGTTTCCAAACTCCTTTGTTGAGATTATCAATCTATTGAGGCCTTCTACAACTAATAAGAATAAAAGGAGACAAAGGTAACCTTAGTGCAACCCTCTGGATGCTTTTGAAGAAGGGAAAAGGGGAGTCATTAATAGGTACTATGAAATTGGTTGAGGAAATATGTCCATTATCCAATTCATTTTTTACACTCTCAACCAACCTGAAGTAAGGTCAATCTCAAGAAATTCCAAACCACCCTATCATATGCCTTTGAAAGGTTGTTAATTTTAGGTATGTTATATGCTCAGACAAAATTTACTTCAATTTTCCATATAAGCTCAATATCAATTCCAGATTGGCAATCACATTTAGCATGATAGTAAATATAGAGAGAACATAAACATAAATCGCAGAAAACAAGCCAAGACAAGAGGACACAAGATGTGGCGCCAGCCAGGGACAAATCCCAATGTGGGGAAACCCTTGATCAATTCTTCTTTTGTTCTTCAATAGTTCAACAGAGAGAGATAGTACATATACATCAGAAGTCAACACTTTGACTTGTCAAAATAAGAGCAGAGATCTTCTCTAAGAAGATGACACAAGAGGTAGCAAATCTCAACTCAGGTGATTCCATCACCATGTTGTACCTATCACTATGTTGCACCATGTTGCACCATCATACCATGTCCATCATCACTGTGTTGCACCATCACTGAGTTGTACCTCATCATGTTGTACCCAACATGCCGCTCTTCATCATCATGTCCATCATCATTGTGCTTCACCATGCTACATCATCACCACTACGTTGCACCATTGTAATGCTGCACTCTGTTGCACCATTCATCGTCATGCTGAACTCTGCTACACCATTCATCATCATGTTGCACCACTTTCATGATGCACTTTTCTGCACCATTCATCATCATGTTGCACCACTGCCATGTTGCGCACTGCTGCACCACTATCATTCTGCACTCTGTTGCACCATTCATCACTATTAATGTCACCTACACCATGTTGTATCAAACTTTAGTCCATCCTTGATACAATCAACAATAGGCCTTAAAAAGCAAGAGAGGTTCCAGTACTGCCACACAAATTTGTGCAACCCTTAATGCTCTATGCTGCTGGCTATGGCCTACGGCCTAGCCCAGCAGCATTAGGTCTACACACATCACCCAACTTGACCCTTGAACAACTCATCCTAGACTTAGATCTTCACTTTGAGGCTGCACCTAGTCACCAAGATCATATGCCAAAGTCTATAGCATATCCAGAGGATGTAACAATGAGTAGGAATTTTCTTAAGATTGTCAGATCCTATGCTAAAGTCTGTAGCATATGCAGAGGTTGTAACAGCGAGTAGGACTTTCCTTAGGATTGCCTATAGGTGCCTTTATTCATGCCAACATTAAGCCTTTTTCTATGAATGTGTTAGGGCCTTCTATGAAAGAGTTAGGGTTTGTCTTTAGGTCTCCTTTATACAACCATTAGCCCTCCTATTCTCTGCGGCTAGGGCAGAATATGACCCTCCAAAATCAGCATCTAGATGTCTCTTCCAGGACAATGTTTAGGGTCTTTGATTAGCCTCTCCTAGCTGTGATTCCAAGACTATAACAACGTTAAGGATTCCCCATCATGATTACGATTAGGGCAACGTTAGGGCATATAGGGACAATGTTAGATACTTATCTTCATAACTGTGTTAGGCCTTCATCTCCATGCCAGTGTTAGGAGCTAGGGCATCTTCTTAGAGCAACATATCATCTTAAGATCTCTCCTCCCACTAAAACCCAAAGACAAGTGGAGAGGAAGAGATCACAAGAGGTGTGTTTCAAATGACTTGCAAGCCACCTCTTTTTATACTAAAACGTTGAGCACAAGAGGGGGCAATTTGGTTGTTGCCTGACCTTGACGAATTGTCCCATAACACAAATAAATTCATATCTCCATGAAATAATGTCGGAATCGGATGATCTTTATATCAATCCTACACCTTTCGACGAGAGGAATCCAAGAAAAATATTAGCTTCCATGAATAGGTAGAGCCACATGGAGTTTGGCCCTACTTGCCAATTTTAACACTCCCTCTCAACTAGGGAGAACTCCATCTGCTAATCCATCTGCCATACTATACTATCTCTGCCATCAGTGCCTTGCTCTGCTCTGCTTTGGTGATTATGAAGAAGAAGAAGTGATCGAGAATGTATCATACCATCCTGTATTGACCCGAAGTCAGTCCCATATAAAAGAGAGTGTGTCATATCACTCTTTCTGACCTGAAGTCAGTTCCAATAAAGAGATCATGTCATACCACTCTCACTGACCCGAAATCAATTCCAAATAAAGAGAGTGTATCATACCACTCTTACTGACATGAAGTTAGTTCCAATTGATCCCAAATCAATATCATCCTACCAAAGGGAGTACTGTAGAAACATGATGCGTCCATCGGTACTACTATGGTCCCTATCCTCATTTCCCTACTCATTGGCGAGATGAGAGGTATTTCCCATGAGTCCCAAACTGCATGGGTAGGATGTCTCAGCAGGAGAAGGATAAACCACTCATCCTGCCTACATGTCACCAGGGGTAACTCATCCTGCCTACATGTCGCTAGGGGTACCCCAGGGGAAGGCTGAACCACTCACCCTGTACACAAAAAATCACAATGGGAAGGCTGAACCACTCACCCTATGACTATGTCTCGGTAGGAGAAGGATGAAATGCTCATCCCGCCTACATAGCAGATCACTAGGGGAAGGCTAAACTACTCACCCTATGGTTGCTTATCGCTCCAAGATGTACCCCCAAGCCCCCCCAAGCTCCCAGAGCTCAATGTCCATATCATACAGGACCCTTAGGAGAGAGACTCTCCACGACTCCTAGTCTTTGTTGGAAAGTCAAGAATTTGACCTTTCCCAGGGGCTTCGACAGAATATTGATAACTTGCACATCAGTTCCAATGTGATGGAGCCTTCTTGCTCCTCGATGTACCATATCCTAGATAAAGTGGTACCTGATGTCTATATACTTTAGGGGGATCATAGAACACATGATTCCTCAACAATCGAATCCCCCTTTGGTTGTCACAGAAGATCATGATGGTATCCAACACGTGTCCAAACATCTCACTGAAGAGCTTCCTTAACTAGGCAGCTTCACACAAGGTCATACTCGTAACTATGTATTCGGCCTCAGCGGTGCTCAAAACAATCGTCTTCTGCTTCCTGCTCATCCAGGGTATCGAAGCAGAACCCAAAGAGAACCAACACCCAGAAGTGCTCTTGCGATCCTCCACACTACCTACCCAGTCAAAATCAGAATAATCATCCATCTTCACATTTCCGACAGTGTATCTCAATCTATGAGAGATTGTGGCCTGACTATATCTTAAAATTTTCTTGGCACCAATCCAGTGAGGCGCATCCATATATGAGCTCAACATGCTAAATGCAAAACATATATCCGGAAGAGATTTCACCAAGAACACCAATGCTAATATGAGTTTATGAAACTCAGAGACATTTCCCAAATCAGGTTCGACATCACTACCTCATAACTTCTTAAAGTTCGGCTTCATCGAGGTAGTCACGGGCTTGCAGTTCACCATTCCAAATCCGGAATCCAACTCCCTCTTACTTTTGTAAATGAGAGGGTCTGTACCTACTAGAAAGAGATCGTCCACATAAGTTACCAGCATGCGAGGTCTATCATCCACAACCTTAAAGCAATGGTTTGGATCGACTTCACTCCTAGTGAATCTTAGCTTCATCAAATAGTTGTCAATCCTCTCATACCAAGCTCGGGGTATTTGATTTAAATCATAGAGGGATTTCTTCCACCTGCATACATGAGATTCCCGATCATGAATCTCAAACCCCTCAGGTTGTTTGAAATTCGTGGACTTGCTACATGAGGGTAATGGTCCCCTTGTAAGTTTTCCTTCGACACCTCTCGGACATGTAACTCCATTCTCTTCTTGAATTCAAGCATCCCTTTCACCATCTGAGTCACATCGGGTAGGGCCTGAAAATGAGCAGGCCTCCAGTGCTATTGAAGAGATGTTTCAATTGACATGTGCCCTAATGGACTTCTTGCAACTTGATACAAATTGCTAACCCTGAACCCATGAGTAAAAGCATCTTTGAAAATTCCATTTTCAAACACGTACCTTCCATCGATGAATGCCACCTTGAAACCTTTGACTTCCATTGCCGAAATGGACACCAGGTTCTTCTTAAGATCAAGTACATTAAGAACTTCTTGTAAATGAATCGTGTTACCCTCATTCAATTGAGGGGTAACATTCCCTACACCCTTTCCGGGATAGGTGGCATTGACTCCAAGTATAATCTCCACGATTGTTTCCTTTTCTATTAAATTAGAGAGAGTTTCCTTCTATATAATGAAGTACCTTGAAGCACTAGTATCAATAAGCCAGATTCCCAAAGAGTCTGGTGGAGAAGTAGTGGAGAGGGCCAATATAAGATAATACTCCTTTATCTTATAAGAAACAACATTTGATTCTTCATACCCGGAGTTCCTTGCTTTCTTTAAAGAGTCGGCCATTTCCTTGATGACCTGCATTCCTTTTTCCTTTGCCATTGTACTTCTCATTCCTTCGATCATAGAAGATGCCCTGGAATCATTGTTATCATCATCAAGTGATGTGTCCCTTCTATTCAGAAAACTCCTTCACATAATGGCCAAACTTATTGCAAGCTAGGCATCTTCCTTTCCTTCCATTCTCAGATCCAGACTTCTCATTGAAGTGACCTTTAGGTAGGCCACCAGATGCTTCTGCTGCACCACTTTGATAATCTTCTTTGCTTCACCTTTGTGAATTTTAAGAGGGATGAGGAATCCATTGAGCCTTTTGTCCTTTCCAACTACCTTTGGTGATTGCTCTTCCACTCTTCCTTGGGATTTGTCTTCACCTCAACTCTAATACCATATTAATTTTAGGTATGTTCTATGCTGAGAGAAAATTTACTTCAATTTTCCATGTAGTTCAATATCAATTCCAAATTAGCAATCACATTTAGCATAATAGTACAATCATCATCATGTTGCACAATTGACATGCTGCACTTTGCTGCACATCATCATCATGTTGCACCATTGTCATGTTGTACTCTGATGTACCATTCATCATCATTCTGAACCATTGTCATGCTGCGCTATGCTGCACCATTCATCATTATTAATGTCACCTACACCATGATGTATCAAACTTCAGTCCATCCTTGATACAATCAACACTAGGCCTTAAAAGGCTGCGGTGATCCAAGAGAGGTTCTACTATTTCCACATAGATTTGTGCAACCCTTAATTCTCTATGATGCTAGCTATGGCGTGCGGCCTAGCCCAACAACAAGATAGGTCTACACACATCACCCAACTTGACCCTTGAACAACTCATCCTAGACTTAGATCTTCACTGTGACACTGCGACCTAGTCATCGAGATCCTATGCCAAAGTATGTAGCATATGCGAAGGCTGTAACAGCGAGTAGGACTTTCCTTAGGACTGCCAGATCCTATTCCAAAGTCTGTAGCATATGCGGAGGCTGTAACAGTGAGTAGGACTTTCCTTAGGACTGTCAGATCCTATTCCAAAGTATGTAGCATATCCGGAGGCTGTAACAACGAGTAGGACTTTCTTTAGGACTACCTATCGGTGCCTTTATTCATGCCATCGTTACGCTTTTTTCTATGAATGTGTTAGGGCCTTCTATGACAATGGTAGGTTCTGTCTTTAAGTATCCTTTATATAGTCATTAGCCCTCCTATTATCTGCGGCTACTGAAGAATATGACCCTCCAAACTCAACGTCTAGATGTCTGTTCTAGGACATCGTTTAGGGTCTTTGATTAGCCTCTCTTAGCTATGATTCCAAGACTATAACAACGTTAAGGATTATCCATCATGACTGCGATTATGGCAGTGTTAGGGCATATAGGGACATTGTTAGAAGCTTATCGTCATAACTGTGTTAGGCTTTCATCTCCATGCCAACGTTAGGAGCTAGGGCATCTTCTTAGGGCAACATATCATCTTAAGATCTCTCCTCCCACTAAAACCCAAAGACAAGTGGAGAGGAAGAGATCACAAGAGGTGTGTTTCAAATGACATGCAAGCCACCTCTTTTTATGCTGAGACGTTGAGCACAAGTAGGGGCAATTTGGTTGCTGCCCGACCTTGACGAATTGTCCCATAACACAAATAAATTCATATCTCCGTGAAGACATGTCAGAATTGGATGATATTTAGATCAATCCTACACCTCTCAATGAGAGGAATCCAAGAAAAATATCAACTCCCATGAATAAGTAGACCCACATGGAATTTGGCCCTAGTTTCCAATTTTAACACTCCCTCTCAACTAGGGAGAACTCCATCTTCTATCTGCCATACTGTACTATATATGCCATCAATGCCCTACACTACTCTGCTCTGTTGAACTATGAAGAAGAAGAAGTGATCGAGAATGTATCATACCATCCTCTATTGACTTGAAGTCAATCCCATATAAAAGGGAGTATCTCATACCACTCTTTCTGACATGAAGTCAATTCTAATAAAGAGAGTGTGTCATACCACTCGTACTGATCCGAAATAAGTTCCAAATAAAAAGAGTGTGTCATACCACTCTTACTGACCCGAAGTCAGTTCCAATTGATCCCAGATCAATATCATCCTAGCATAGGGAGTACGGTAGTAACATGATGCGTCCATCGGTACCACTATGGTCCCTATGCTCATTGCCCTACTCATTGGCCAGATGAGAGGTACTTCCCACGAGTCCCAAACTGCATGGGTAGGATGTATCAGCAGGAGAAGGATGAACCACTCATCCTACCTACATGTCACCAGGGGTACCCCAAGGGAAGGCTGAACCACTCACCCTGTACACAACAAATCACTAGGGGAAGGCTGAACCACTCACCCTATGACTCTGTCCCAGCAAGAGAATGATGACCCACTCATCCTGCCTATAGAGTAGATCACTAAGGGAAGGTTGAACCACTAACCCTATGGTTGCTTATCGCTCTAGGATGTACCCCCAAGCCCCCCGGAGCTCCCATAGCTCAATGTCCATATCATATAGAACCTTTAGGAGAGAGTCTCTCCACGAGTCCTAGTCATTCTTGGAAAGTCAAGAATTTGACCTTTCCCAGGGGCTTCGACAGAGTATCAGCAACTTGCACATCAATCCTAATGCGATGGAGCCTTCTTACTCCTCGATGTACCATATCCCAAATAAATTGGTACCTGATGTCTATATGATTTGGAGCGATCATAGAACACGTGATTCCTCAACAATCGGATCCCCCTCTAGTTGTCACATAAGATCATGATGGTATCCAACACGTGTCCAAACACCTCACCGAAGATATTCCTCAACTAGGCAGCTTCACACGAGGTCATACTTGTAACTATGTATTCGGCCTCATCGGTGCTCAAAACAATCATTTTCTGCTTCCTTCTCATCCAAGATATTGAAACATAAGCCAAAGCGAACCAACACCTAGAAGTGCTCTTGCGATCCTCCACACTGCCTATCCAATCAACATCAAAATAATCATCCAGCTTCGCATTTCCGGCAGTGTATCTCAATCTATGAGAGATTGTGCCCTGACGATATCTTAAAAGATTCTTGGCAACAATCCAATGAGGCTCATCCAAATATGAGCTCAACATGCTAACTACAAAACATATATTCGGACGGGAATTCACCAAGAACATCAATGCTAGTATGAGTTTATGAAACTCAGGGGCATTTCCCAAATGAGCTCTGACATCACTACCACATAACTTCTTAAAGTTAGGCTTCATTGAGGTAGTCACGGGCTTACAGTTCAACATTCCAAATCTAGAATCCAACTCCCTCTTACTTTTGTAAATGAGAGGGTTTGTACCTGCCAGAAAGAGATCATCCACATAAGGTACTAGTATGAGAGGTCTATCATCCACAACCTTAAAGCAATGGTTTGGATCGACTTCACTCCTAGTGAATCTTAGCTTCATCAGATAGATTTCAATCCTCTCATACCAAACTCGGGGTGCTTGCTTTAAATCATAGAGGGCTTTCTTCCACCTACATACATGAGATTCCCAATCATGAATCTCAAACCCTTCGGGTTGTTCCAAATCTGTGGACTTGCTACATGAGGGGATGGTCCCCTTGTAAGTTTTCCTTCGGTACATCTTCGACATGTACCTCCATGCTCTTCTTGAATTCAAGCATCCTTTCACCATTTGACTCACATCATCTAAGGCCCCATATTGAGCAGATCTCTGGTGTTATAGAAGAGATGTGTCAACTCACATGATCCCCAATGGACTTCCTGCAACTTGATACAAATTGCCAACCCTAAAACCATGAGTAAAAGCATCTTTTAAAATTCCATTTTCAAAACACGTACCTTTCCATCGATGAATGCCACCTTGAAACCTTTGACTTCCATTGCCGAAATGGACACCAGGTTCTTCTTGAGATCAAGTACATTAAGAACTTCTTGTAAATGAATCGTGTTACCCTCATTCAATTGAGGGGTAACATTCCCTACACCCTTTCTAGGATAGGTGGCATTGACTCCAAGTATAATCTCCACGATTGTTTCCTTCTCTATCAAATTAGAGAGAGATTCCTTCTATCTGATGAAGTACCTTGAAGCAATACTATCAATAAGCCATATCCCAAATAGTCTAGTGGAGAATTAGTGGAGAGGGACAATATAAGATAATACTCCTTTAGCTTATTAGAAACAAAATTTGATTCTTCATACCTGGAGTTTCTTGCTTTGTTTGAAGAGTCGGCCATTTCCTTGATGACCTGCATTCCTTTTTCCTTTTCCATTGTACCTGTCATTCCTTCGATCATAGAAGATGCCATTGGAATCATTGTTATCATCATCAAGTGATGTGTCCCTTCTATTCAAACACTCCTTCACATAGTGGCCAAACTTATTGCAAGCCAGGCATCTTCCTTTCCTTCCATTCTCAGATCCAAACTTCTCATTGAAGTGACCTGTAGGTAGGCCACTAGATGCTCCCGGTGCGCCAGTTTGATAATATTCTTTGCTTCACCTTTGGTGAATTTGAAGAGGGATGAGGAACCCATTGAGCGTTTTGTCCTTTCCAACTGTCTTCGGTGATTTCTCTTC
>APFE031078515.1:0-28733 GCA_000404065.3 Pinus taeda | reverse complement strand
AGAGTAGATCACTAGGGGAAGGCTGAACCACTCACCCTATGTTTTCTTATCGCTCCAAGATGTACCCCCAAGCCCCCCGGAGCTCGCAGAGCTCAATGTCCATATCATACAGGACCCTTAGGAGAGAATCTCTCCAACACTCCTAGTTGTTCTTGGAAAGTCAAGAATTTGACCTTTCCTAGGGGCTTCGATAGAATATCGACAACCTGCACATCAGTCGCAATGCAATGGAGCCTTCTTGTTCCTCGACTTACCATCTCCCAGATAAAGTGGTACCTGATGTCTATATGCTTTGGAGCGATCGTAGAACATGTGATTCCTCAACAATCGAATCCCCTTCTAGTTGTCACAGAAGATCACGATGGTATCCAACACGTGTCCAAACAACTCACTAAAGAGCTATCTTAACCAAGTAGCTTCACCCGAGGTCATACTCGTAACTATGTATTCAGCCTCAACGGTGCTCAAAACAACCGTATTCTGCTTCCTGTGCATCCAAGATATCGAAGCAGAACCCAAAGAGAACCAACACCCATAAGTGCTCTTGCGATCCTCCACACTGCCTGCCCAGTGAGCATCAGAATAATCATCCAGCTTCACATTTCCAACAGTGTATCTCAATATATGAGAGATTGTGCCCTGACAATATCTTATAAGATTCTTGGCACAAATCTAGTGAGGCTCATCCATTTATGAGCTCAACATGCTAACTGCAAAACATATATCGGGACGGGAGTTCACCAAGAACATCAATGCTAGTATGAGTTTATGAAACTCAGCGGCATTTCCCAATTCAGGTCCGACATCACTACTGCATAACTTCTTAAAGTTAGGCTTCATCAAGGTAGTCACGAGCTTGCAGTTCACCATTCCAAATCCAAAATCCAACTCCCTCTTACTTTTGTAGGGGAGAGGTTCTGTACCTGCTAGAAAGAGATCATCCACATAAGGTACCAGTATGAGAGGCCTATCATCCACAACCTTAGAGAAATGGTTTGGATCAGCTTCACTCCTAGTGAATCTTAGCTTCATCAGATAGCTATCAATCCTCTCATACCAATCTTGGGGTGCTTGCTTTAAATCATAGAGGGCTTTCTTCCACCTGCATACATGACATTTCGGATCATGAATCTCAAACCCCTTGGTTTGTTCCAAATATGTGGACTTGCTACATGAGGGGAATGGTCCCCTTGTAGATTTTCCTTCGGTACATCTCAGACATGTACCTCCATGCTCTTCTTGAATTCAAGCATCCCTTTCACCATCTGACTCACATCGGCTAGGGCCCCATAATGAGCAAACCTCTGGTGTTATAGAAGAGATGTATCAACTGACATGGTCCCTAATGGACTTCCTGCAACTTGATACAAATTGCCAACCCTGAACCCATGAGTAAAAGCATCTTTGAAAAATCCATTTCAAACATGTACCTTTCCATCGATGAATGCCACCTTAAAACCTTTGACTTCCATTGCCAAAATGGACACCAGGTTCTTCTTGAGATCAAGTACATTAAGAAGTTCTTGTAAATGAATCGTGTTACCCTACACCCTTTCTGGGATAGGTGGCATTGACTCCATGTATAATATCCATGATTGTTTCCTTCTCTATCGAATTAGAGAGAGCTTCCTTCTATCTGATGAAGTACCTTGAAGCACTATTATCAATAAGCCAGATTCCCAAAGAGTCTGGTGGAGTAGTGGAGAGGGCCAATATAAGATAATACTCCTTTAGCTTATCAGAAACAACATTTGATTCTTCATACCTGGAGTTCCTTGCTTTCTTTGAAGAGTCAGCCATTTCCTTGATGACCTGCATTCCTTTTTCCTTTGCCATTGTACCTCTCATTCCTTTGATTATAGAAGATGCCACTGGAATTATTGTTATCATCATCAAGTGATGTGTCCCTTCTATTCGGACACTCCTTCGCATTATGGCCAAATTTATTGCAAGCCAAGAATTTGCCTTTCCTTCCATTCTCAGATCCAGACTTCTCATTGAAGTGACTTGTAGGTAGGCCACCATATGCTTCCGTTGCGCCAGTTTGATAATCTTCTTTGCTTCACCTTTAGTGAATTTGAAGAGGGATGAGGAATCTGTTGAGCCTTTTGTTCTTTCCAACTGTCTTTGGTGATTTCTCTTCCACTCTTGCTTGGACTTTGTCTTCACCTCAGCTCTGATACCATGTTAATTTTAGGTATGTTCTATGTTGAGAGCAAATTTACTTCAATTTTACATATAAGCTCAATATCAATTCTAGATTAGCAATCACATTTAGCATGATAGTAAAATGTAGATTAAACATAAACATAAATTGCAGAAAACAAGCCAAGACAAGAGGACACAAGATGTGGCGTCAGCCAAGGACAAACCCCAATGTGGGGAAACCCTTGAGCAATTCTTCTTATGTTCTTCAATAGTTCAACAGAGAGAGAGATAGAACATATACATCAGAAGTCAACACTTTGACTCGTCAAATTAAGAGCAAAGATCTTCTCTAAGAAGATGACACATGAGGTAGCAGATCTGAACTCGGGTGATTCCATCACCATGCTGTACCTATCACCATGTTGTACCTATCACCATGCTGCACCATCATACATGTCCATCATCACTATGCTGCACCATCACCATGTCCATCATCACTGTGGTGCACCATGCTGCACCATCACTAAGTTGTACCTCATCATGTTGTACCCAACATGTTGCTCTTCATCATCATGTCCATCATGACTGTGTTGCACCATGTTGCACTATCACCACTATGTTGCACCACTGTCATGCTACAATCTAATGCACCATTCATCATCATGCTGCACCACTCTCATGCTGCACTCTGTTGCACCATCCATCATCATGTTGCACCAATGTCATGCTGCACTCTGCTGCACCATTCATCATCATGATGCACCACTATCATGCTACACATTGCTACACCATTCATCATCATGTTGCACCACTGTCATGCTACACTCTGCTGCACCATTCATCACTATTATTGTCACTTACACCATGTTGTATCAAACTTCAGTCCATCCTTGATACAATCAACAATAGGCCTTAAAAGGCTGTGATTATCCAAGAGAGGTTCCAGTACTGCCACACAAATTTGTGCAACCCTTAATACTCTATGCTGCTGGCTATGGCCTGTGGCCTAGCCCAGCTGCAAGATAGGTCTACACACATCACCCAACTTGACCCTTGAACAACTCATCCTAGACTTAGATCTTCACTTTGAGGCTGCACCTAGTCACCGAGATCCTATGCCAAAGTCTATAGCATATGCGGAGGCTGTAACAACGAGTAGGACTTTCCTTAGGACTCCCTATAGGTGCCTTTATTCATGCCAGCATTAAGCCTTTTTCTATGACTATGTTAGTGCCTTCTATGACAGCGTTAGGGTTTGTCTTTAGGTTTCCTTTATACAGTCATTAGCCATCCTATTCTCTACGGCTAGGGCAGAATATGACCCTCCAAACTCAGCATCTAGATGTCACGTCTAGAACAATGTTTAGGGTCTTTGATTAGCCTCTCCTAGCCGTGATTCCAAGACTATAACAGCGTTAAGTATTCTCCATCATGATTGCGATCAGGGTAGTGTTAGGGCATGTAGGGATAGTGTTAGAAGCTTATCTTCATAACTGTGTTAGGCCTTCATCTCCATGCCAGCGTTAGGAGCTAGGGCATCTTCTTAAGGCAGCGTATCATCTTAAGATCTCTCCTACCACTAAAACCTAAAGACAAGTGGTGAGTAAGAGATTACAAGAGGTGTGTTTCAAATGACTTGCAAGCCACCTCCTTTTATACTAAAACGTTGAGCACAAGTGGGGGCAATTTGGTTGTTGGCCGACCTTGACGAATTGTCCCATAACACAAATAAATTCATATCTCCATGAATACACATCGAAATCAGATGATTTTTAGATCAATCCTACACCTCTTGACAAGAGGAATGCAAGAAAAATATCAAATGCCATGAACAAGTAGATCCACATGGAGTTTGGCCCTAGTTGCCAATTTTAACAAAGGTCAAGCTTCAGAACTGCGATTGAGATTTTCTTAAGTTTTATGGTATGCAATCCCTTTTGAGTGGTAAGTATAACATCATGAATCCATTGGCTAAATAAGAAACCAAATTGTTGCTTTAAGATAGATTGCGATAGACAATATCTTAGCTTGTTAACTATAATTTTAGCCATGATTTTGTAAACCACATTACATAAGAATATAGATCTGTAATCCTGAAAGGAACAAGGATAATTTTTCTTGGGAATCAAGGTTAGGAAGGTTGAATTTAAATCTCCTAGCATATGTCTTGACTATTTGGATTCCCCCCCACCCTCAACAGATCTTCTTTTAGATGTTCAAAAAAGGCAATATAAAATTTCATAATCCACATGTCGGGGCTTGGACTCTTATCTCGGTTAAAACACAAGATTACCACTTACAATTCTTCCACTAAAAATGCAACTTCTATGCTATCATTCGTCTCGTCATTGAAATTTTGGGAAAAAACCCTGATGATTTGCATTTGTTTTGCTATGTTGCCAGTATCAAGTTGTTTGAATATAGATTGAAAAAAAATCCTTACTTGCCTCCTCTTTATCCTTGGACGAGGAGACTCATGAACCATCATAGTGGGAAATATCCTAAATAGTATTAATAGATTCCTTGTGGTTCACATATTTATGAAAACAATGCCATATTGTTGTCTCCTTCTACCAATTAGGTACCACGATCATTAAGATTTCCTTACTCATTCCTTTCCAATAAAAATTATTGTCATGCATTATGCCAGAAGTTTTAAAAGAACATACATATCTCATAGCTAGTGAATCATAGGAATTTTTTAAGGCTTTTATTTTAAATTTTGATGATGAAGTTAGATAAGTTCTTTCCCTGTACCATAGGATGCTAGTTCTCCATTCAGAACTTGAGTTTTGGTCTAAGCTATTGCTAATGGAATAAAATTAAAGGTCCTTGGCATTTCAACTTCAATTTCATATAACTAATTGGTGACCACAGCCGATGTTGCATACAATATGTTGGGAACTACATTTCGCTTCCCCTCTTTATGTAATATTTCCATCTCACAGGAAATATTTTTTTCTATTTCTTAAAATACTTTTTCCTTTCATCTTTTTGAACTTAAAAACTTCATTATTAAACTATAATGGTTACTTATTTTTTCTAAGAAAAAAAATGTATTTTCATGTAAACAAAAATACAATACTAAGGTGCTTTAGACATAGTCCAAGAAAGATATCTAGAAATAGATTTCATCATAGTCTTTCCCTATAGTAGTACATCGAGTCTAAAAAGGATCACCTCTGGATTTCTTCAAAATCTTTCCATATAGTAGTACATCTGGAAAATTCCATAGACTTCATTACATCAAGTATATTATTTAACAAGTAAATCAAACTTAAACTTAATAGTCCCCAATACTTTCATTTAATGCAAACTGTTGGGATACCACTATATGGATAATTTGTACTTCTTTCAAAAAACATAATGCCCAGGTAGTAGAAGTCTTGTTAAGAGATGTGCACTCTTGTTGTGCCCTCTGTAAACATGACTATAACGGATCCAAATATTATAAATTGTACTTGAAGACTTCCTGTTGAGGCTTCTACAATAACTCCCTTTATTTTACGATATTTTTATAATTTTTTGGGAACCCTTCTTGTTTTTTCTATTTTTATCATTAATTTAGACAATATGAAGAAATTTTTAAGATTTCTCTTCGATTTTGTATTATTTTCATTCTAGATTTTTGTTTTTTAAGTCCTTTTTTTAGCCTGATATGCTAGCTTTGTTTTTCTCTTTCCATCTCTTTTATTTCTTATCAATGAATCAATCTTATCTTCATTTCATTTCATTTTGAGAAACTAAGCTTTGTTATAGTCCATATATCCCAAATCTAAATAAATTTTATTTCCCTAACTTTTTATACTCCAATTTCTTCTCATCCAAGCTTGAGATAATCTTTATAAATATTTCATAAGAAATTTAAATATCTAAATTTTGGTCCTACCTAATTATCATAAAATCATCCCAATATTAAATTTCCATATTTTCATTTTACATAATAATTAAAAAATTATGTAAAAAAAATTCAAAAATTTAATTTAGCTCATTTAACAAAGAACTCCCTGTCAGATCCAATTTTTGGACTTAATATTCCTAAGTAATTTCTTTACCATATTCCATAACAGAAAGCCGAATTCTACCACCATTTCATGTTAAATATTGTAATGAAACATTAAATGGATTGCTTTAAATTATTATAAACATGGCCATAGTATTTAAAACTTTTGACATTTATTATGACCTGTCATCCAGGCTCCAAAATTTAATTGCTATCCATAAGGCAGATATGTCAGATATATTTATCTGGCTCTGACCACAAACCTGTTTTGTCATCGTAATTTGAGTTTTATTCAAATTATTTTTCCTCTGCTCAATTATGCTCTTAAATGAATTTCAGCGGGGAAACCAGTCAATTGATTGCATGTTGCACTACTGTTTCTAACTCTGAGATAACCAGTTTCCATAAGCTAGTCTAGTTTTGATATATATTAGTTGAGATAAGAAGTTTATTCTATAGTGTAGTATGAAAATTAAATAATTATATAAAACAATTTATTAGTGAAAAATTTAGATCCTGCTCGTTTAAAATAAATCAAATCTTTACTAGTTTTAATGGAAATCAATTTCACTCCCACAACTACCATCTGTTTCCCGATCAAAGCCAAAGCCGGATCAAAGCCCTCAGTTTCTTGGTCACGGCCTCAAGATCAGCAGCAGAGCTCTTGCGTCCCAGAAGGACAAGAGACCGAACTTGAATTCTCTCTTGAGGCCCATGCGAGGGTATCCAACAACGCGGGAAGCCATTGCTTTCGGGTTTGAAAAGCCCTAAATTCCCTGCAACTGAGATCAAATCCTCAGTTAAATTACGATTAAATTTGAATATCGATTATTATAAGATTAGAGGCCCCAGGCAACACTATCATATACGCAAATCATAAAGATTCAATGCAACAGTATACAGTAAACAGTAAACACATTCCCTTCGCCCTTTTGCAGCTATCTAAAAGCCCGACATTTGACAGAAAAAAGAGGAACGATTCAAGAAAAGAAGCCATACCTCGAAGGAAAAGGTGCTGCAAAAACCAGAGACTGAGAGCAGCAGAGTTTCCGTAAGTAGACAGACAGATTTTTCTTGTTCCTTCAAAGGTCCAGAGGATACTGTGATTGAATTGCAAGCTGGAATGGAGTTTTTATACATGCTCCAAACCGAGAAGTGATGTTCCTGGTAAGCCGTTGGATAAGTCCCTCTGCGGATAAATGATGTTCGTTTTCCGCGGAGAAGTTATGCGGCCGATCAATTATTTGGGGGATAAGCGCTGTTCCTTTTGGTGGATAAGTTACCAGCATATAAGTTATGTTCCTTTGGGCAAGTAACTTCGGTGTCATAAGTTTTCAGCAGATAAATTATCATTCAATAAATTTTTTTGTTTTCAGAACGAAAAAAGCATAATATTATATTATATGTTCAAATATCTGTATATACAGATATGATTTTCATCATCCAAACCATTACAATATTCAGGCTATTTGGGTGAGCATGTCATGCATCCCCACCAGAAAATATCAAATCTAATAAACTATAAAAAACATACAGTCCATCAGCCCAGTAATACTGTTCCAAGAAATAGGCAAAGATATAATCATCGGTACAGGGTCCAATAATGGACCATACCGTCTATCCAGGGAAGTGGGCAATCAGCATGTCTATTTATCCATTCTAGATGGAAAGCTGATGAAGATAAACTAGTTCATCATACAAAAAATTTACAGGAGAAGAAAAGAAGTTACTTTGGAAATGGAAATTCTTTCACTTCAAAAACATTTTGTTCCAATATTATCTACATATGCATATAACCACTTTTACCATGCAGTCCCTTCTTCGATAGTCATCAGCGTCCTTATTCTATTCTCTGCCTATATGGCATATTGTGGAGTTGTTATGTTGTTTCTATAGGAGATCGATTCTCCCCAACCAGCCGAGTAGCAAGGGATTGTTGATGGTTGCTTTGCCTTTGACCTGTTCAATGATGATTTTTGAATCACCATAAATATGAATGTGAGGAATGCCGAGGAAATTATGGAACCAAAGGAGGCCCCATAGAGCCATAGCTTCAGCCCTGGTGTTGGTGCCCCTACCCCCATTCCAAAAAACCCTATAAGACATATCAGTGGAAATTGCTATCCAAAAACCACAGCCATAGGTGTTCCTTTGCGCAGCCCCATCAAAGAAGCCCATTTGATATTCCATCTGTAGTTCGGTTTGCCTGTGTTCTCTGATTCTGGAGCATGTGGCTTGTGTGGAGTGTATGGAAAGATTGGTGATGGTTCTTTCAAATACCATAGAAAATTCTTCTGCGGAATTCTAGAAAATGTACTTATTTCTCCAATTCCAAATCGCCCAGAAAAAGAAAAGTGGGATGATTCTCCATATAGATTTCTGAGTGCTCCACCATTTCAAAGATTCCACAATGCAATCATGATGAATATAAGGAAAACCAATGTGTGATGAAAGTTTTTTCCATACATGTACCGTATATGGACATTGGAGAAATATGTAGTTATTGTTCGTTTTTTCCATACATGTACCGTATATGGACATTGGAGAAATATGTGGTTATTGTTCTCCTCATCCCTTTTGCATATGGAGCATATGCCAGGTCCATGCCACTGCCTCTTCCACAAATTTTCCCATATTAGATTTTTTGTTGTGGTAGACCAGCCATGTGAAGATGATGATTTTGTTTGGAATTTTGGTTTTCCAAAAGGCATATAAGACATGATGCTCTCCCTGTCTAGCATCCATGTTGCATAGAGTTAAGTATGTATTAGCAACGATAATATTATCTGATACCATCTTCCCAGTCCATATAAATTTTTCATGTGATCTCGTATGACAAATGCGAAGTTGATTTATGTCAATAGTGATCCGGTTCCATTCCAGATCCATCTGCCCAAACAAAGCTATCCCTTGTGCATTTTTCCATATAGGGCATGGGCCCTGCCAATGAGCAATGACTTGGCACCAGAAGCATATGCCATGACCATTTAAGAAAAGTATAAGCCCCTGAGAAATATTACAGTCCATGCCAGCACCCAGAGTTTGATCAACATCGATGAGGATTATGTTCCCTGATTCCATCTTCCATGCAAAATGTTGAATAAAAATATTAGCAATCTTAAGAAAACTAAGTCAGATAGTCGATCCATGACTGGTTCCAACGGTACCATTACGATACCAGAACAAGAAGTCTTGATCCTTAAGCTATTTATGCCGGATGACCCTACTCCAAGTGCCAGACCCAAATATACCCCTCCAAAGTGATTTGGTCAATAGTGACTATCCAAAATAACGCAGGTCCATGACTCCCCATCCACCCATGCCTTTTGGATAAGAGATGTTGGATAGCTTGACCAAATGATATTTTCTTTTTACCATGACTCCTCCCAGATGAAATTAGCCATGATACGATTTAGACTGTTGATAACAGAGACATGGATATGAAAAAGATGTGCCTAGTAAACCCCCAATTGAGTAAGGGCAGCTTGGGTAAGGATGACCCGACCCCCCAGAGAGAGGCACCTAAATTCCCACCCAGAAATCCTTTTGAAAAAACAATCTACAAGCCATTGCCAATCAACAACTCTGTAACTACAAGGTTTAATACGATATCCAAGGTATTTCATACCATTTTGCATCATCTCTGCCTTGATGCCAAAAAGATTTTTGATATATGCAACAGAATCCATGTCACATTGTCCATGATACAAAATAGATTTATGAACATTCATATGCAAGCCAATGGCATTAGCAAATCTTTTGAAAATATGAAAAAGACATAACCATGCAAGTCAACATAATATACCCATGATGAGTACATTGTCGACGAAGAAACCATGCGATACGCTGATGTTGTTTCCCATCTATAGAGCCTAAAATTGTTCTTGTGCGACTGCCTTTTTGCTGTGAACCAAATCTGATAACTACTGCTGAGAAAATATATCAAGTCTGAAGATCTGAATTGCTCATAATGAAAATACCAAGCTTACATGGATTTCTCCAATGGATCAAAGGTTTAGGAATATGCTGCAACAAAAGGTCCCCCCAAAGTTTAAAAAATCAAATGGTTTCATAGAAGTCCAACTTTAACACCAAAGGGGCCCCTTTTGAATCCTAAATAATGAAAAGGTCTTCGTGCATAACCCTGTTATAATAAAGCTTTCCTCTGATCCCATTGAACTTTTAAAAAACATGCCTTAAAAAAAAATCAAGTGGATATCCTCCCAAATCCAAATATAAAACAACTTCCTGAGCTATGAAAAATCGAATTAACTGTTTTTTCGAAAAAAGTATCTTTGTAATTTATTTACAACAAATACCACTTTCTGGTGTCAAAAATGACAAGAAATAAAAAGAATGTACGGATAAACATTCAAAAGCTTATTACGCCGTAAGGCGTTCCCTCTGAAATCAACTTTGCTCTCTGCCTACGTATCATTATTTTGCACCATTAGATGATATGTTAGACGACTGAGCCATGTTGAGTCGTTCGATTATGTTGACGTAGTTGCAACTCCCTAACTGCCTGAGCAGCGCAGATTTGATCCTCCAGCGATCCATGGACAGAGCCAGAGACAAAGAAATAGCCCAGGGCTGTTACCAGCCATAGCACATCAACCAGCAGGGTTGCGGAGCTCGAGGGGAGATATTCGGATACCGAATGTCTCTGTGGTACAAACATTTTGTGAATAAGAGGCTCCCGGCGCATATGAACCTCCAGAAAGACCAGAAGAAGGGACCAGCTACTAGAATGCGCAGATTCACAGGAGAAAAAGTCCCTACTATGCCACCTGTGTTGTTGTGAGACATTTATTTTAATGTTAGACGATATAAACAACCTATGCCATTAGATTGAAACATACAGGTATTCTTCAGTTACAATTTGTAAGGTATTTTTCAGTGGTTTCCCACAGTGTTTATCTCTCAACCCTATCTGTCAAAAATATAGGTTTCTTCAGTTACAATTTGGAAGGTATTTTTCTGGTTTCCCCACGTTTATCATGGGATTGTTTAGCTCTCAACCCCATCTGTCACGGATACAACCACCTCTTCTGCTTGGGATTCCAGGTCATTTGCCACTGTCTTTAAGCCACATCCACTTAGCGACTGATTTTCTGCTCCATTATTAGTTATCAGGTATAATTTATGCGTTAACAAGGTTTTACTTTCCATGGTTCTTTTATTTTCTTCCTTTCCATGGTTCCTTTATTTTCTATCTCTGCTACATTCATTATGGGTGTACACCCTAAGTTTTCTTAGCAATCGCTTTTTGTTTGCGGTCTATTGGTTAGAGACCGCAGCTTCCCAGGATTTCTCTATCTGCTTCACAGGCTTGGAGGCAGCTGTCGTTTATTTCCTTTGCTGACTAATTCCTCTTTTGTAAACTCTGCCATTGTGTTATGCTATAGATTAATTATAATTACAAGTTTTAATATGACATTTGTGTTTGATTTTCCCGCAGGTCACTCTCTAGCTTTGCATGATTGTCAACAGGCTCAGCGCTATTAGACAACCATTCCACCCTATGGCTCTGAACTCCACGTGTTTTGGGGATTTTACCTTCACATATATTAAACCCTAGATTCGTTTCTATTGTTTTACTTTAGTTTCTTGTAGCCACTATTTACTACAGGGTAATTAGTGATAAGCGGTGGAGGCACGAAACTCATTTTCTGTTTTGTAAGTGAAAATTTTCTTAACTATCCACTATAAATTTCACTTCCGTTGTAGCTCCAAAGCTCAGCTATGTTTTCTTTTGGTTAACATTCCTCTGTGGTACTACTCGTTCAGGGTTTCACTGGAATACATTTATATATGTATTTGTTTTGCACTGGAATGTGATTTATGTACATATGTTTTAAGTTTAATGGAAAATATGTTGTGATATGTTCCATAGGGTAAACCCTCGTACGGTTCGTTCTTGAATCGTTAAAAAATGAGTGAGATGGTTACTCAGTTGCCCTCTGTGTAGATCTCCCCTCTTCTAGCCGACTAGCTAAATGTGGCCATGTTTTCCATATGGAGTGTTTGGATAAGCGGATCGACTATGAGAACTACAGTTGCCCTCTATGTAGATCTCCCCTCTTCTAGACACAAGTTGGAATCATCATTATCAATGATTAGAAGTCTACTGATTGCTGTTAGTTGTTAAATTAATTCTAGCAGGATAGATTCTATGTGAGAAATTTATAGTAAATTAATTATGTATAATAGACAGTTGGATTGGTTCTCATTTCTTCTTTCTTTAGGTTTTTATGGACATTTTGTTGGCCGAATGGAAAATGTCTTTTTAATAAAATGTATTGTGGATTTCCTGACCTCTTAATCTTTGTTCCAGACTTTGGTGACAACACAATTTTGCTATGTAGAGAAAGGTCATTATCTTTTGTTTATTTTTTAGAAATCTTTTTATAAACAAAGATTGTGCAATTAGGCTACTTATCTAGACGATTGGTTTTATTGGGCAAGATTAGGCTGTGATTTTGTGGTAGATATGTGACAGTTTATATCCCGCAGGTCACTCTCTAGCTTTGCATGGTTGTCAACAGGCTCAACGCTATTAGACAACCATTCCACCCTATGGCTCTGAACTCCACGTGATTTGGGGATTTTACCATCGCATATATTAAACCCTAGATTTGTTTCTATTGTTTTACTTTAGTTTCTTGTAGCCACTATTTACTACAGGGTAATTAGTGATAAGCGGTGGAGGCACGAAACTCATTTTCTGTTTTGTAAGTGAAAATTTTCTTGACTATCCACTATAAATTTCACTTTCTCTATAGCTCCAAAGCTCAACTATGTTTTCTTTTGGTTAACATTCCTCTGTGGTACTACTCGTTCAGGGTTTCATTGGAATACATTTATATATGTATTTGTTTTGCACTGGAATGTGATTTATGTACATATGTTTTAAGTTTAATGGAAAATATTTTGTGCTCCGAAGGGTAAACCCTCATACGGTTCATTCTCGAATCGTTAAAAAATGAGTGAGATGGTTACTCAGTTGCCCTCTGTGTAGATCTCCCCTCTTCTAGCCGGCTAGCTAAATGTGGCCATGTTTTCCATATGGAGTGTTTGGATAAGTGGATCGACTATGAGAACTACAGTTTCCCTCTGTGTAGATCTCCCCTCTTCTAGACACAGGTTGGAATCATCATTATCAATGATTAGAAGTCTACTTATTGTTGTTAGTTGTTAATTTAAGTCTAGTAGGATAGATTCTATGTGAGAAATTTACAGTAAATTAGTTATGTATAATAGACAGTTGGATTGGTTCTCATTTCTTCTTTCTTTAGGTTTTTATGGACATTTTGCTGGCCGAATGGAAAATGTCTTTTTAATAAAATGTATTGTGGATTTCCTGACCTCTTAATCTTTGTTCCCGACTTTGGTGACAAAGAAATTTTGCTACGTAGAGAAAGGTCATTATCTTTTATTTATTTTTTAGAAATCTTTTTTTAAACAAAGATTGTGCAATTAGGCTACTTATCTAGACGATTGGTTTTATTGGGCAAGATTACGTTGTGATTTTGTGGTAGATATGTGACAGTTTATCTCAATTAGCTCAGGTTCAAATGTCCTCCCCTATTCCAGTATATTAAGCATGACAATTAGCTCAGGTTCAGATCTCCTCTCGCATTCCAGTGTATAAGCATCACAATTAGTTCAGGTTCAAATCTCGTCCCCCATTCCAGTATATCTGCTTTACTTGAGAATCCTGGGACAATGTTCCAGGGTTTCAATTCCACTCCGGTCACTTTGCCTGTTGGAAGGACCAATCTGGGCCTATGTTGCAATCCTGACAAGGAGAAATTTGGAGGAAACCTGAGAATCCTAACATTAGCAATGTGAAACCCAAGTATTCCATGAGGAATTTGGAGGAAACCTGAAAATCCTGGAGTCACGTCTTTGGTTTGATATTCACCCCAGACATTTTATCTTTTGGATAGACCGATATTGGCCCATCCTCTTGTGTCCATTGCTCAAACCCAACCAAGCCCTAGTTTTCCATTATCAAGCAGAAATTTGGAGGAATGGGAGAAGAAGAGAAGAGGGTCACTGAGAAGGGATGCTAAGAAGGAAATGTGGACATCATCTATGTTTTTTGTTTTCACCTGAAAACCAGGGGATCAAGAAGGAGAAGCAAACATCCCAGGTTTTCAATTCCACTTCAACCAGCTATAGCTCCAAAGCTCAGCTATGTTTTCTTTTGGTTAACATTCCTTTGCGGTACTACTCGTTCAGGGTTTCACTGGAATACATTTATATATGTATTTGTTTTGCACTGGAATGTGATTTATGTACATATGTTTTAAGTTTAATGGAAAATATGTTGTGCTTTGTTCCGTAGGGTAAACCCTCGTACGGTTCGTTCTCGAATCGTTAAAAAATGAGTGAGATGGTTACTCAGTTGCCCTCTCTGTAGATCTCCCCTCTTCTAGCCGGCTAGCTAAATGTGGCCATGTTTTCCATATGGATTGTTTGGATAAGTGGATCGACTATGAGAACTACAATTGCCCTTTGTGTAGATCTCCCCTCTTCTAGACACAGGTTGGAATCATCATTATCAATGATTAGAAGTCTACTGATTGTTGTTAGTTGTTAATTTAAGTCTAGCAGGATAGATTCTATGTGAGAAATTTACAGTAAATTAATTATGTATAATAGACAGTTGGATTGGTTCTCATTTCTTCTTTCTTTAGGTTTTTATGGACATTTTGCTGGCTGAATGGAAAATGTCTTTTTAATAAAATGTACCATGGATTTCCTGACCTCTTAATCTTTGTTCCGGACTTTGGTGACAAAGCAATTTTGCTATGTAGAGAAAGGTCATTATCTTTTATTTATTTTTTAGAAATCTTTTTATAAACAAAGATTGTGCAATTAGGCTACTTATCTCGATGATTGGTTTTATTGGGCAAGATTAGGCTGTGATTTTGTGGTAGTTATGTGACAGTTTATCTCAATTAGCTCAAGTTCAAATGTCCTCCCCTATTCCAGTATATTAAACATGACAATTAGCTCAGGTTCATATCTCCTCTCGCATTCCAGTGTATAAGCATCACAATTAGTTCAGGTTCAGATCTCATCCCCCATTCCAGTATATATGCTTTACCTGAGAATCCTGGGACAATGTTCCAGGGTTTCAATTCCACTCCAGTCACTTTGCCCGTTGGAATGACCAATTTGGGCCTATGCTGCAATCCTGGCAAGGAGAAATTTGGAGGAAACCTGAGAATCACCTGAGAATCCTGACATTAGCAATGTGAAACCTAAGTATTCCATTAGCAATGAGGAATTTGGAGGAAACCTGAAAATCCTGGAGTCATGTCTTTGGTTTGATATTCACCCCAAACATTTTGTCTTTTGGATAGACCGATATTGGCCCATCCTCTTGTGTCCATTGCTCAAACCCAACCAAGCCCTAGTTTTCCATTATCAAGCAAAAATTTGGAGGAATGGGAGAAGAAGAGAAGAGGGTCACTGAGAAGGGGCACTAAGAAGGAAATGTGGGCATCATCTATGTTTTCTGTTTTCACCTGAAAACCAGGGGATCAAGAAGGAGAAGCAAACATCCCAGGTTTTCAATTCCACTTCAACCATTTTGCAAGTTTTAATTCCACTTCAGCCACTTTGCCCGTTGGATAGACCAATCTGGGCAATGCCCAAACTCTAATAAGCCCTACTTTTCCATTAGGAAGAAGAAATTGGAGGAAACCTGAGAATCCTGGAATCACGTCCGAGGGTTTGAATCTCAGCCCAGGCACTTTGCCCATTGGATAGACGAATATTGGCCCATCCTCTTGTTTCCAATGCTCAAACTCTACCAAGACCTAGTTTTCCATTGGAAAGGAGAATTTGGAGGAATGGGAGAAGAGAAGAGTCACTTAGAAGGGGTGCTAAGAAGGAAATGTGATCTATGTTTTCTATTTTCACCTGAAATCTAGGGGATCAAGAGGAAAAAGCGAGCAGATCTTTATAGAGCTGAAAACCCAAGGAATTAAAAGGAAGATGCTCACAGATCTTAACAGATCTGTTAAGGAAGTCAACCACCATCCTCTCAATGTGGTTACTTGGTGCAAAAATAGCCGAGGTACAACTACGTTACATTTAGCTACCAGTTGAGACCATATTGAAGTACAGCACTATTATTCTATTTATATTGTTTTTGCTTAGTAATTTCTTTATTTCTTTCATGGAGATGCATGACAGAGACTAAAATAATATCATGTTTATAGAGTCGTGGGAGACCTTGTTAGGATCTCTACCCTCCGAGGACACACATGCATCTTGTATTGAATTTATTTTGAACACTGATTTTGGATAAGTTGCAATTTGGTCAACCACTTTTTGAAAATCTATTTTCAACATGAAATCTATTTCTAATTGAAAGCTGAGAGAAAAGCGTTGATCCAAGAGAAAAGCCCTAGTTTTGATTAAAATGGTTCTTACTATGGATGGTGGTATTGATTAAAACATACCAGTCAACCCATTTCAATGTTATATTTACTAGCTTACCTTACTGTTATATTGATGTTGTATGATACTTGATAGTTGCAAAATGACTTGAATTATTATATTTTCCAACTATACACCACCTCCATACACCAAATTTGTCTATTATATATGTGGACACTGGATGCACTAAACTGGATTATGTCTTTTTGTTCAGTGTACCCTTTTTAATCGATGTGTGACAGATACTTATTTTGTGGTTTCTTGGAAGAGTTTCTACAATTCCACAATTCCACATTAGTTGTGAAGATTAGTCGATGGTAAAATATAAGATTCAATATACTATGATTCTTCAGCCAACTTGTCATCCCAAGAGGTATTATGAGGTGTTCATGCCTGCTTGCCCTCTCCTCGATTGTGCTTGGAATTCCTTATCTTGTGGCATCCTTGTAGATGAAAGGCCCTCTCTCTGATTGTGCTTGGGATTCCTCATGTGATGGTGTATTGGTAGATGAGAAAGTAAATATATGGCAATACACAGGAATTCCTAATAAAAGAGAGTCAATATATGTCAATACAAAGGATCCGAAAGTGTTATGATCAAACTTCAAGTACTTGCAGCCTCGTTGGTGTGTTGTTTTTATGCTGTTAATAACAAAGTATGGCAGTTGACTTATGTGTTCTTCACATTCTGAAGTATTTAATCTGATGACATGTTCATATCACTAATCTTAGCTTTTCTGTTGTGGCACACTGTAAATCGTTTCTTCCTTTCTATATTGTTTAAATTTCACATCTTTTTAATGCATAATGCCCTGTGTAATCGGGTTCATTGAGAAGAAAGCATACGCCCATAATTTTTAGTGTTGTTTCATTCACTTGACAGAGTACAAATTGATATAGTGGGTCATTCATGAGATGCCATTGTTTTCTTCATTTTCCTATTTAAATAATAAGTTATGGAAGGCTCCATTCATAAACCATTTTTAAATCAGAAAGTAAAGTTATCCTATTCAGAACTTCGTTATATGGAAATTTTCATCAACAGAACAATACGAAAGAATATTATTTTTGATAATGTGTTGTAATGATAGTCTACTATGTGGACATGTGCTTTACTAGAGCTCCTGTTCTATTGAGATCATGAGGCAATATGCGTACACTGCTTGATCTTTTGTTTGAAAACAATGTCTTTTTCTTGGTGGCTACGAGGATTGCTTCTTTTTGGTTCAGTCCTTGAGATGCACTGACCCACCTTGTAGTGTAAGGGTTGCCCTTTTGCATTTTACATATTTGCACTAAACGTGAATAGCCTGAATGTATCGGTCTATTTTTCTACTTTGATTGAGTATCCAATCAGATAATGATATCAATACTTGAAAATTGTGGAAGACTATCTTCTCTGTTTGGTCTGTTTATTGTGTGTCCTTTAACTGTATTTGGAATTTGTGAACGAATATATTGTGCATTGGCTCCAATGCGTAGAGCTTTGACGAAATAATGTCACTGATGTTCATTAATTTCAATTTGCATATTCAAATCTCAAACAACTTACATGCCACATTGTTTCAATTTCAAGATTTTCCTTCTATCGATTCTCGTTTCATTGAAGATGTTTGTTTGTTATTTTATATTATATTGAAAAAAAAATGCTAATTTTTATATTGAAAAAAAAATGCTAATTTTTTTTAATGGTTAAAAAATCAAGGCCAGTATGTATTTATATTAATTTATTTTCACGACTTTTTTTTGTATTTTTTTCTGAATAGCAAGTGGTTTGTTTTTCCTTTATCAATGTATGCACAGATTTCTCCCACCTAGAACAGTGTACACAGTTATCCCACCCTAAACTGCAATAACATATGTGTGCAGCTATTTACAAATTAGCAATGGAATTAATAATTCTGGCAAATTCATGGAATTTGATTTAGAAATATAAAAATTTATTAGAAATATTTAAAAATGGTATTAGAGAGTTTATTTTTATCTACTATTACACAAATCTGCACCCTCTAGCACAAAATCCTTACAAGGTACTGAGCTTAAGTGAACATGGAAGAGTTGTCATTATCACCTAGAGATATACTTCCTTTCTGTTAAGTTAAGCCGAACTAAACTTCTATACATATGCAAAGTGTGAAATGTATATGGTTTATAACATATCATCCGTGAACAAAAGATTTATCAGGCCAGAAACTGGTTTTGGTGTGCAAGTCCCTGGCTAATTTCATAGTATCCTTCCTCACTTTGTTACTAACATTGTCAACGGTTTCAGTGCCATGCCACATGGGCGATCTTTGGTTTGTGGTTGTTTTCTATGTGATATTGCAGGTGATCTTACTGCAGTGGCATAACTGGATGTCCCTATTTTGGGATTATTGTGTGTATCTTAACATTGTTGTTGGGATTATTTCTCTGAAGAATTTTCAACTTCAAAAGAAGTCAAAATGGCACAAGTATTTTTTGTTTTAGGAATTCTCCAACATTTGTACCTCACTCTGCTGCAATCGGATTATATTAGAATATCTGAAAACAAATATCTAAACATTTTAATACTCACAATAAATTCCATTGTAGACCTTGATGTTCTCCCTGTGTTTTAGACATTATCCTATGTTAAAATGTCTATTAAGTATCTAATAGAGATGCGAGGAAAGAATTACCGAGAGAAGTTGCAAGTGGGTTAATGTAATGGTTAGAAATTCACAAATTGCCTGTGGAGCTCCCAAGTCACCATGACATCATGGTTGCTGAAGGAGCACATAGTTACATTTGAGCATTTTTCTTTACTAACTCAGACTCAAAATCAGACATATTAGAGCACAGTTCTTACAATTCCTCTACTAATTACAGCAACCATCATTTTGGCAGTGGACTGCCTGCCCCTCCTCCTGCTTATCAGTCTTCTTTTATACATTAGGTAGGTACGGTGCTTATCTTACCGTGGTCAAGCAAGTTGTGAAATGTATATGATTTATAACATATCATCCGTGAACAAAAGATTTATCAGGCCAGAAACTGGTTTTGGTGTGCAAGTCCCTGGCTAATGTCATAGTCTCAATAGTCACTATATTAACTGAGTCTCATAGTCTCAATAGTCACTGTATTAACTGAGTCTCATAGACACGTCAGCATTCACACTGGCTTTGACACCTTCAAACCTTACTATACTTCAATTCATTCTATTATTATAATAAAGTATTATTGTGTGTACTATTCAATTTTTTTCTGGTAAAAATAGTACTGGAGTACATTCCATACATTGCAATTTCATACTGACCTCCCATCGTGGTGTTGTCCTTTCAACCTAAATATGGAGGAGATTAAGCCCTTTCATTGCTTCCACCGACAGTGTGTGAAACCATCTAATTTCGACCTAACTCAACATAAATCTCAGGGCCATATCTGCACTTCACGTGTATTGCTTATACTACCAGATTTCGGTTCCTTTCTCCTTCTCTATCAATCTCATTTCAATAAATTATAAATTACAGACATTCATTGACTCAGTTTCAGAAAGGGTTTCCCCTGCATATTGGGCTCACATGAATAAATGAGACAGAGCAGGCTCAACTGGGGTGACCTTGCAACACATTCACAGGACTAATGGAGAAATCAAGAGTTTAGAGTAATGTGGACGTGTTCCTAGGTCGCCCCAGTCGAAACCTCCTCTGCTACTGTTGCTTTAATGGTGTCCTCTGCTTCTCTTCACTTCTTATCTCATAGCCAATATACTCAAAGGTAAGGACAGATACTATAACTGCAAGCAAGAAAGAAACAGAATCTGCAACAAGCAACAATTTTTAACAATCTCTTTCGTTTGTTTGTGATTCTTGCAGTCTCCCCTCTCTTTGATAGCAGTGCTTTGTTTTCAGGTGAGCAAATGTTGTTTATAGGGGCAACCATGGGCATTTTTATATATTCAGGAATCTGGCAGATAACAGCAAGGTTAATGGTTTGAACTTGCTCTTATTTTTAGGATTGCAAGATATTTTTAGATTCTAATAGTTTTTAAATGTGATTTTTTGGGAAGTTTTCTGATTAAATTTGTCTAAAATCTACTAGGTACTCATTGAAATCACAACCTATCGAGGTGAACTCTTCACAAAGAAAGTGCCCCAGAGATTTTTGAGGGTGTTGAATCTATATATGCAATTAAAAAACCAGTTTAAACAACACAAATCAAGATTTGGCCACAAATTTTTTCACTAGGAAACTCCAAAAAATCTCATTTAAAAACATTGGCTCTACCTATCTGTTATGTAGAATGTGCATTTAATAGCGACCTTGGCCCTTGTTTCTAAAAATATTATTGTTTCTTTGATTGAGAAAATTGTATGTCACAACTTGCATAATTCAGGTGCAGTAAGTTGTTTGTTACTGAATCCTTCTATGCTATCAAAATCTACAAATACAATTACAGCCAAATTATTCGTTTATTTTCATGATCTTGCAGAAATCAGGATGCAGTATATGTTTATTGCTGAATCCAGCTATACCATCATAATCTACAGTTTTAATCAAATTGTTTGTTTGTTCCATGAAATTGTATAACCCACAGTGCATAATCAAGGTGAAGTAGATATTTGTTACTCAGTCCATCAATGCCAATCAGGCTCTACGATTTCAATCCATTTAATCATAAATTTCAACAAAAATTGGTCCACCATGTATGTGGATCAATCATTAGTCAGTAACCCTACTCCTCAGGAGCCAACGTGCTTTCAAGGGTTGCAGTTTAATGCACATGCTACATAGGAGATAGGTGTTGCCACGGTGTTCAGCCATGGGATGTTCAGCTCACAACTTACTTTCTCTGCCAACAGGCCATGGTGCCTTGTAATGGTATATTGATGCTTGAAGGCCTCATTCAATCAAATCTGCAGGGAAATATGGAAGGAGGAGTGGCAGCAATCTGACTGTCTGAGCTCGAGTCCTAAAATTGAAAAAATCTTGAAATTCGTCTTTCTCCGAAGAATTTTCAACTTCAAAAGAAGTCAAAATGGCACAAGTATTTTTTGTTTTAGGAATTCTCCAACATTTGTACCTCACTCTGCTGCAGCGAGATCATATTAGAATATGTGAAAACAAATATCTAAACATTTTAATTCCTTTGAATAGTGAGAGTATCCAGCTTATCAGTCTTCTCTGGCCTTGTTATGGCATAAAAAATATAAAATCTACTTAGGCCTTTTGTCCCTCCACCATAGTCTACTGTCAATTCACAGGTGTACTTGTGAATCATTATATTTTGAATGTTAGTCAGACTGTTGTATCGTGTGGGGCTAATGTAGACACAGATGAGTTGCTATTTTGGTTCATGAACCATCTTCAGTTTTTTATTGTGACCTATGTCATGTTATAGGGTATGTGTCCAAAGTGGCATGTCCCTTTGTTGAAATTCCATTCCATATTAGTATTCTTCTGTCTTATCTTTAGCTTTAATCTTGTGACATCTAATTTATTGCTTTTTGACAAGCATGGTTACTCTTCAGTTTTCTTTGAACCCAAGAAAAAACAGAGTAAAGTTTCTTATTCCTTTGAATAGTGATAGTAACTTTCTTGGAACTTTCTCAATAGTCACTGTAAGGGAGGAGGAATATAATTGCTTTTCACACAAGTTCCTGGGTTGATGTGATAGCCTCCTTGCACAAGCTTCCTTTGTGTAGTCCCATCATTGCTTTGAGTGGTCTCAAACATTTCCAAAAACCATTTTATACAAAAACTGTTTTATGCGTCCTATTTACTTTTCCAGTTATTGTATGATTGTTGCTATGGTCCGAAATTAATTTCTACATTAATTAAATTCAATAATTGATTTGTTTGATTGAGATCATAAGGGAAAGAATCACTTAGGGCTAGAATTTTCTACAATTGGAACAATGTACAATGGATTCATTATTGAACAATTAGAAGATAAAATGCCAGAAATTTCACAATGGATTCATGATTGAAACCATTAACTTAAAACAAACATGTTATTTTTTAATCACCTCGTTAATTTCGAATAGTCACAACTATGGAGCAATTTTAAGGTAACCTTTCATGAGGTGACTGCTCAATTTGAAAGAAGTTTCAACTTAGAATAGGGTTGGTTATGCCGATATTAGTCAACAGTGTCAATTTTATAAATTGAGAAAAAGCCAAAGCGGACATGCTATTTCCAAATCTCCTTGCTCGTGTAGAAAGGGAGCAGCATTACATGTGACAACTCCTTAGTTACCTCAAATATCATTTCTCAACTTTTACCTACATTGCATTTTTAATTAATAGCATGTCGGATAACTTTTGAAGGAAAAAATCAATTATAATTGAATTGTGGAATAGTAATATTCAAACCTTCAGGTGAGCAGCTGCTTTCTTTTTGTTGATGAAGACACCTGTGGGTTCAACCACATACTCATTTGTTGACAGAAATATAAGTTACAGGCCTGTACAACATATTAAGTACCAGGTAGGTAAGTTGTTCAGAGCTTTTAGATGTTCCAAAATGGTGCCAAAGGTGTTATTTGGCTTAAAAACACTCTCCTCATTTCACCAAAAACATTTAGGGCCTCATGGCATTGCCCAACGCAAGCCTTGACAATGGTGCCAAAGCTGAAGTTGTTTGGCTTAAAAACACTCTTCTCATTTGACCAAAAACATTTAGGGGCTCATGGCATTACCCATTCTGTTCATATCATCAAATTACAAAACCTGAAACAATTGCACATCTCTCCACCATTATGTACAATATCGTTTTCTCTGGAAACAACAATACTCAATGGAAACCCAAATTCCACAATACGAATTTGCCCAATACAAAACCCACAACGTAACTCTGGTGTTGCTATTGCCCGATGCCCTAAAAAATGTAAACATTATTTGGCATTAACTACATTTTGCAATTTAGTATTTAAACATTAGCCAATGATGATAGTAATTGTTACTAAGCTTGAATAAATCTCTGTTTACAGTTATGACAAACCTTATGGGTCAGCTGGTTTAACCTTGTATGTCTAGCTAAGCCAACTTCAACTCAGTTTGGTAATTCTACAACTAGACCTTAGTTGATATCAACTCCACTACACATTTTTACATCAACTCAACCAAAACTAACATGAACTTGGCTCATTCAGTGGACTCAATCAACAAAAACTAACATGAACTTGGCTCATTCAGTGGACTCAATCAACAAAGGCTTTAAGTAACGAGAAACTCAATCATCATGCCCTATTTGATTGTTTCTAACATGGGGAGGTTTCTGAAATTGTTAATTTACAGTTTTAACTATGTTTCAAAAAGAATAATCATATAGAAGTTGTTGTAATAAATATATTTTTTATTATGTTTACAAGCTTAGATAACCACTCATTTAGAAACAAATTGAACATGCTTCTTGCCCTTTCTCCACACCCATTTAATCTAACAATGGACATAGAGCATGTATACTTATACATGTGTGTTGGAAATACCATTTTATGCTTTAATGTTTATTATTTTTGTTTTATTAATATTACTTGAATTTCTTCTTAACAAGTGGTTGTGTTTCTTTTCGTTTCAATGAAAGTATGGGCTCCAATGTTGGCTCTCTTATTATGGAGTATAATTCATCTTCGAGAATTTTTCAATTATTAAATTAAGTTAGTCAATTGCTTAAACTATTAAATTTATTTCAAAAAGTTTTTATTACTTTATAGGTTAGACACTGGCTCGAAATATTAAACTTATTTCAAAATGTTTTTGTTACTTTATAGATAAGGCATAGATTTCTTGGCTCTATGATGAAGATAATGAAGGGAAAATACATGTTAATCTTTTACTTTTGCTCTTTGATGGAAGTTTTGTTATGCATGACTGAAAAATACACGGTGACAGAAAAATGCATATTATGCTAATTGAGGAATGTCTTTCGCTTGTCAAACTTATAGTATTGAATTTAACACACTAACACTTTACAACAATGAACTAACAATATTCATGATGAAAATAGCAATATGGAAGATTTATCTGCATAATGAAAAAGACAATATGGGAGATTCCAATCACATTCCAAGGCATTTTTTAAAATGTGGATGTGACAAAAGGTTGTTGTGGAAGGTGCTATTTGTATATGGGAAATTTCTTGATCATTGTGTATAATCCTAAAGTTGATAGATATGTCTACTAACTGATTTCAGTTAATGGGGCATTGATTTGAGCATTCAATATATTTTTATTCTTTATCAAAGTATTTTTTTGTTGTATTTATGTTCTTCAATTTATACCTTACGGCGTTTCCTTTGCAACATCTGGTGCAAATGCTAGTAATAGCACTTTGTAAAAAATTTAAAAGGTTTGAAAATCAAGACTTTTGAAAAACACATCCAATAAATTGACATTGATAGAAGAAATACATAAAATAATACAAACATTACTAAAATAAATAGATTGATAACATTCTAAATACTCAAACAATCTATCTTTAAAGCCTCACCAAACCATACAACCATCATCAATCAAACTCTTCAAGCACTTCATTGATGATAATTGTATGGCTTGATCAAGCTCTAAAAACAAATTCTTTAAGCATTTAGAATGTTATGAGTCTATTTATCTTAATAATATTCATATTTCTTTCACCAATGTCAATTTACTAGATGTGCTTTTCAAAAGTTTTGATTTTCAAACCTCTAAAAAGCTTTTTACAAAGTGCTATCAAAAACCTTTGAATGCTTATCAATATATTCATTTTCCTTATTAGCACCATCAACACCAAAAAGTAGCATTTGTTGTACATGAATTACAAAGATACCTTCTTCAAAAAAACCAATCTAATTTTTCAAAACTCAAAAAGTTGTTCTATATTCTATTTCAATGATATCCACCAAATTTTCTTCAAACATGTTTTTTAAAAATTCAATGGGATCAAAAAAAAACTCTATTGCAACATGTTTATGCATGAGTGCTTCTTCATTATTCAAGCCTCAAAAAAAACCCCCTTAGTGTTATAGTTGAATTTTTACAAAGCCACTCGATCTTTAAACCTTGAAGAACCCTAAACCTTAAACTTTATGGAGACTTTCAGCATTACCCTTTGTCGCAACATACTTCCAAACTTCTCACCTATTGGAGAAATCCACACAAACATGAAACTTTCATTATGAGCAATTCAAATATTCAAACTTGATATATTCTTTCAAGAACAACTCTCAAATTTCATTCACAACACCACTGATTCAATCAACAATTTAGTCCCACTCCTTCCACCGCCCAACTCACCTCACTCCCTTCCCAACAACTAAAAAGGGATTTTTTAGCTTTTTTATGCCATTTTTGCTATTATTTTATGCCAAAATTAACACTATCAACAAATATTTGTGCTCATCTTTTCAACATTTGTTGCAATCTTTTTTCCATTGATTGGTCCCCTTGTTTCAATTTCATATTTCTCACCTCTAACTATAACTCTTACCATTTCTTATGTAAGAACAATTTGTAAATAAAAAAATTGTTGTATCACTAACAAATCCTTCAAGACAAAACTAATTTGATAATATAAAATAAAAATTAAAAAAAAAAATTCTTGTATATTATGTTCTCTTTACATAGTATTTCTTATGTGTACTTATTTTTATATCAATTCAATTTCTAGTTTTTATAATTCAATTTCTACTTTTTATATTGTTACCGAAAATGGAGGAATGCATCCATCTTCAACGACACGGTCTCATCGCCAAATTGCATCCTAGATAACATTTTGTCAAACTGGCATATGATATATGGGTCTATCTGAATTTTTCCATATCGCCAAGATTTCCTATCTTATAATGTTTATCTATTCGGGACAATCTCCATATATAACAATCATCTGTATAATTCTAGATATGAATTTTTGACAGCACATATGATATACATATATATCCATATATGTACATACTAGATAAGCAATGCTTTATCTACAACTGTATTTATATGACCTCAATATAATATATTCCACTTTTTTCTCCCGAAACAAAATAACAAACAAAAAAAACAAAGAAAGAAAGAAGAAAAAAATAAAATAAAATGTTACTGCTAATTTTATTCTCTATTTATTTTTGGCCAAATCATTATTTTTTTATATTTCTAATTACACAAATAAATTTGAAAAAATAATAAAAAAACAAACAAAACACAAATCTACATCAATAGTGAACCAACATTTTTAATGATAATCTTAATAATTATTTCCAACCAAATTAATAAAAACTAAAAATATATATATTAAAAAAAAAAACTCAACCCTCAAAACAAAAAAAAATCTTTCTATTCCACAAACTTATACAAGCACATTATTATAATTTGAATTAAAAATATCAATACTTCTAGTCCAAAATATTTAACCAAAATGAAATAGCAAAAAAATTTAGAAACCATTATTAACCAAATTAATGATGTTCACCTTGATTTCTATCTGTTTAGTTAACCCCACTATATACCAAATTTTTCAAGTAAAATTGAAATTAATAACCACTTAAAAAAATATTGACCGCTTAAAACAACGCTGCTACCAATTCCAAACTACTTGATAAATATAAAATAAATAATGCTAGCTAAAAACTATAAAACGATATTCTCAGTCAGTGCAAACAACTACTGAACTCGTAACAACGATAGATTTTGGAAATATCAAACAACTACTGAACTCGTAACAACGATAGATTTTGGAAATATCTAGGCCAATTGTTTGAGCTTTTAACTTTATCGTCGCTCCAAACAGTATGAGCTTTTAACTTTATCGTCGCTCCAAACAGTATCACTGAAAACAAGTGTCTTCACTCCAGTGCATGGCAAGCCAACTGCATTTTGTGAACCACAAAAAGTCGAGCCCCTGATGTTAAAGTCAAGCAGCCAAACAGTCAGATGAAGAAAATCACACAAGCTTTCAACAAGCCCAGTTTTAATATGGTGGCTAAAACAAAAGATATAGATCACTGCAATACTACCTATCAGAGACTTGCCTGCCAGTTCTTACTGAAAACCCACAGCACAAAGGCAGAAATACAGGAGTGTCTAAATCGGTAGTTATGCGCAGAAGTGTCAAAATGTGCAAATAACACATATTTTCCCCTAAAATCAGCCAGCAAACTGTAAACTACCCCAACATTTTACAATTTGAGAATAGATTTTGGAGTGAAATATCCCCGGCTGAAATAATCACCAGCGCTTTTCTTTCCCAACTGAAATACTATTTCAGATGACTTTCCTTGTGCTGCGAACTTTCAGTATGTACTGCGAGAGAGGCCTACGAAACGCAACCCCGGAAACAGATGGAACGCAAGCAAAGGAACCCGTTAAGGAAAGGTATCACAAATCCAGAGATCCGCAATAACCTTAATTAAAGAAAGGTAAATCGGATCCCAAATCCAGAGATCCGCAATAACCTTAATTAAAGAAAGGTAAATCGGATCCGCAATAACCTTGAAATGCCCAATGTTCCCTCCAAGTGCGTAAAATGAGGCACTAGGGCCCATATGTAGCCTATAAACCCTGGAAACGGGCATCCAGCTCCAAAAATGATCAGATAAGCCGTGGAATTGCAACATCTATATTGTTCATCAATGTGATTTCTCAAACTAAGCAAATGATCATCTGAAGGATTCCCACGGATCTTATTATGATATAAATTCCTCGAATAAGAGGCCAACAAAGAATAGGATCAAAAAACAAATGTAAGAAAAGGACCAAATTAAAATTTAACAAGCCCAACCAAAACAGCTTAGCATTCTTAATTCCTACACAAATCATACCAGAAAATATTATTTCGCTCCACATTCTTCACAGATGAGTAAACAATTTCCAGAAACGCGAGGGGGCGGTGTCAAGAGACACCATAAAAGAAAGAAGGAAAGAAATTACAGAGCTAGTTGAAGAATCCATTTCAAGATTTGATTCAATCAACCGCCGAAGCCGTACAGGGTCCTGCCCTGCCTCTTCAAGGAGTAAACGACATCCATGGCAGTCACTGTCTTCCTCCGGGCGTGTTCAGTGTAGGTGACGGCGTCCCTGATAACATTCTCGAGAAAGATCTTGAGAACTCCCCTCGTCTCTTCGTAGATGAGACCGCTTATGCGCTTCACTCCGCCTCTCCTTGCCAGACGTCTGATGGCGGGCTTTGTGATGC
>APFE031078513.1:166531-188320 GCA_000404065.3 Pinus taeda | reverse complement strand
GTATGCTTTTGACAAACAATTTAGTGGCTTTTCAGTAATATTTGTAACCTTTTCTGCATTATGAATTTAAAGAAATAAAGAATTTTAATAAAATGTGTAAGAATTAACATGGGAAGCTTAATCATTGATAATTGTTGTTTTTCTATACAGGGAGAGGTGGAAACGAGGAGTTGCCGTCAAAAAGCGAAAACAGAGGAGCAATAACTATTGTCCCTCTAGAAGGGAACCGGATGCAAACAAGATCAAGCAAATCAAAGTAGAATAACCCAGGAAAGGAAGAAGGGATACTGATTTGACGAAAGAGGGAAAGAAAAGTAAAGGATTAACATCTTGGCGAATATCGTTGTTTTACTTATCCTTGTTACCTAGATATCCCCGCCGTTACTTTTATATAAAGGAACAACATCGTTGAGCAAAGGGACTTCTGTTTTTGTAATTTTCAGTTTCAGACAAAACTTTGATCATCGAGTCTCACTGAGACCTGGTTTACTGTACGTTTGTTGATGCGTTAATATAAAAGACTTGGTGTTTATTTCATCTTTGCGTCTGGAGTAACCTAAGGCGGTGTACCATTGGCAGCTAAGGGCCCGGCTCTGAAGGACACTGGCTTTTGTATCATTATACTGTGATTTATGCGTGGTTTGCTTATCTTTATTACTCGGTAATCTGATATATCTTTCATATGCTATGCTATGCTCTGTTACGATCAATGCATTAATGGTTTTTCTCAGAAAATCTGTGTAATGACTCTGCACTTTATAATTGGATCTTTTCAGAGTTGATCGCATGCTTTTAGTCTCAACCAGTTATTTCTGTTACAGAGCATCTGTGTTGAATATTACTGCCATTTGATTCATTTGAAATCCCGATTATTGGAATCTGAAAGTAATGTTATTCTGTTTGGAAACATAGTTATTACCCTTAATTGTCATATTACTATATTAATGCGAGGTGTGCATATATGGTCGATTACTGTCGTTCCATAATTCATCAATGAGTGATGTTCCATAAAGTATATTCCATCCAGTGTTTTAAGAGAGATGAGTATTATTTCATAGCAGAGTGTGAGTTGGTTCTGACTCGCGAGATTTAGTTCTTTTGATTGATGTTCCATTTACTGTTGTTCCATATTTGCTGTTCCATTTTACTTGCTGCCGTTCCATTTACTTGCATTTGTTGTTTTGGTGTGAGAGAAGGTCTAAGGCTGTAGTGAGCCTCAGCAGACGCTGCCTAGCTCCCAAACCTATGGTCCATGCTCTAATTTCCTTTCCATCAGTTTCTAGAGGGATGGGTTATCGCTTCCGTACCCTTGACTGATAAGTTGTCCTGTGTGATTTTGGAGTAATTTAGTTATAGTTTAGCATCTGTTTGCTCTTGTATTTTCTGAACGCTATACTACTAAGCATTACTCGGACGAATAGCCTCGGATTGAGTTACTCTTTGCAATAACAAAACGTTCCCGGATTGATTTATTAATGTAGGATTATTAGAGGTGTGGGAGACCCTAGTTATAGCTCTACATCAGGCAGCCATAACTCGAGGTGGATTAAAAGCAAGGATTGGGCTACTAGGAGTTGATGCAGTAGTTGATGGAGAACTGGGAGTAATAAGTGATTGATGGGGAATGATAGGTTGATAGGGAAGTGAAGGTATAAATGGAGGTGGGGAATTAACTTCAAAGGTTGAAGGGAATAATGGTGAACTAAGGGTAGTGGACACTAGTTCAGAAAGCTCGGGGATATTAGTAGTAGTAAGGGATGATTGGGGGGGAATTTAGAATATACTCATCAATTGACCGGTTTGCCTTTTGTACTTCGAGATCTGCAATAAAATATGGATCTAGAACTATATCGTCAAGTGCACTTTCAGACCTGATTCTAAATAGGGAAAGGTCAAATGACATATTAAAGGAAAGGGCTTCTAAAAACAACCACTCATTAGGGCAGGAATCTACTTTGATTGAAGGTGTTGGACTGACTAAACTTTCTTGTCTTTTGAGTCTTCTTGAAATCAGGTTAGGATTATCCACTACTGGGGTAGGGTTTGGATCTGGATTGGCCCTAGTGTACTTTCTCGAAGCCCATGTGCTCAAATTTAGAAGTTTTATATATTGCTTTACAACTTTCCAATTCAGCCTAGTAAATTTTAAAACTCATCATCCATAAGCTTAAGAATTCAAATGAAAGATACTACTAGGGTGATTAGTCTTTCGTTCCCCAGTATGGTCGCCACTATGTTATCACCTAGATTGAACCTCAGGCTGAAGGAAGGCAATGCCAAGGTAACCACAAACCACACTTAGCCAAGTAGCTAGCCCTACTAGGCCGGGAGAGGGCTCTCTCTGTAAGGATCTTAGCCAAGATGACTGGATCAGAAAAAGGATTTTAGGCTAGGTATAGTAGCACAAAGGTTTGATAGGATTTTGAAGGGGTTTTGTTGGATCAGGAGGGACTGGACAATTTACGGCTAGGGAATTAGGTCAGAATTGCAGGGTGTTCAATGGAGCAAGGTAGGCATAAGGTTCAGCACTCTAGGGCTTGATGGATGAGATGTTTTAAGACTAGTGATAGGCTAGGAAGAGCATGTAATTACCATGGATCCTTCCCAAACTGTAGAAAACATGAAATGGTGAATATTTTCCCAAAGCAGAGCACTAATGTAATGAATTATGCCTATCAACTTGAAATCATTCACTTAGAAGTAATGAAATTATCAACGGAATACATAAAACACATTAACATATGATCACAAAAGAAGAAATTGTACTAAAACTCCATACCACATGGATCCCATAAAAATGGCCGCAATTCTTATTAATATCCTGCTAAACTGCTACAAAATTATGTACAATCAAGGTATGAGCATCCAGCTGAATCCAGCCCTTTATAATGAGAAATAAGAAGAAGATATAGGCTTTGTTTCAACCTCCTCCCATCCTCAGGGTTCGAATCCCTAAGATGAGGAGCTAATCTAACCAACCATGAACAAGAAACAGGAATATAGGCATCTTAACAACTTGCCTCTAAAAGTAAAAAACGGATTCATTTGAGCTCAAATTGACTTTTAATGCAATGAATCTACCCCCTACTACTAATTATCCATCATATTTACATTCCAAGTCATCATTTACAATGGTAAAACATCCTCCATGAGAGAAAATCCATGAACACAATCAAACATTGGAAAAACAGCCATCATGTGCAAAATCTTCCCTACGCGTAGCGCCAATTTAAAGTCCCTTTTGGAGGCCTTTCCGGCTTCCAAATTGAGATCATTATATCTCATTGGAAAGGTCTTCAAGTATAATTTCCAAAACACGTATAATGTCTTCATTTGAAGCTCATTTGACCCCTCAAAACTTGATTCTCCCAAGACTGCTTCTGTGTATCCAAAAAGTGGCAGAAAGGTCATTTTACAATGTTTTTTTACCTTTTGGTGGACCAATACTGCCCCAAAAACTTAGAAAATCGATAGGGCTCATGTACTCATCACTCTGAATCCAAAAATTCAAACCATTTGTGCATTGGGTGCCCCTAGGAAAAGCGTGCCTGATTTTCTCTATGTAAAATTTCAAAATTTGCAAATGACAAAAACTCTTTCAAAATTGCCCAAAATTGGTGAGAAGCACCATCATCAAGTATCCTAATGAACCAAGGAAGCTTCAGAAAGCAACCTAAGCCTATCCTCCTCCTTTTTTCCTTTTAGAGCCCGCCTTAGCCTAGCTTTCATATTTTTGACCCTCATGTTGCAAATTTTGTTTCGAGCCATGTAATGGTAGGCCATGTGCTTGATCATCTGATTGTCTCTATTGGCATTCTGCAAGAGATTTTCAAAGAGAAAATTGACTCTCTCAAGCCAAGTCTCTCTATCATATTCAATTTCCTTCTCAATAGGAGTGAAAGTGACCTGTGTCTCTTTGTCACTTTGTCGTTTTACCTTGAGCAGTTCTAGCTCCATGAGGACTTGTTTGTAACTCAACGGCTTGTTCTCTTGTTCCAAATATGTGATGACATACTTGGCCCTCTCCAAATTGTCCATCAAAGCTTGGACTTGAGCCTCCTTTTCCTGTATGATGATTTCCTTTATCGTTTCTTCATCTCAAGCCTCTAATTCAATTATTTCCACACCATCATGAGTATAATGCCGCTCTGGATCATCATGCTCTGTCAAATCAAAGTCTCTCTAGTTCTCCTCATCATAAAAACTCTCCTCCAGTATCTTTTCCTTCCCTTTATGCAGCTGCTACACCTATACCTGTTGTGTTGATGAAGAAGGAAAAGCCCCTTCCACATCCTGTGGAGCTAAAATTTGTCTATGGGTTGATGAAAAAGGCAATGCCACTTGCACATCCGGCGAAGCAAACACTTGTCTATCAATTGGAAATAATCTCCTTGTGCCCCTCTGATATGTCATGTAAGTCACAGGCACCTCAATAGTTTTAGTCTCCTCATTTGTTTTCATCTGAGCACTGCTAGAAGGTCCCCCTGCTTCTTGAGACACTGGTGGAGGAATTTGAGGACCCCTGAAAATGTCATGAGCAATAAATGTCTCCCAAGAGATGTTGAGGAGGCTAAGATGATGAAGCACAATCATCTTTATCAGGGAATAATGATAGGGACTTCTCATCTGTTGAGGGTATGGCTTCTTCTGCACAAAATGGGCCATCTTCTCAATATTCTTGAACAAGAAATAAGGGAGATTTAACATCCTCGCCCTGGTAAAATGCATGAGGAACCTAATGTGATAAGTGTACAGCCTAGAAAATCTACCCTCACAAGTGAAATATTTCATAATTATTTTCATCATGGGGACATACTTGTCTTCAAGAAATCTGAAAGGAAAAAGTCTTTTCACTTCATATCTGTACCAGGGTTTGATATAAGGCTCATAATAATGTTCATCTAGGTTATGTGCCTTGTACCACTTCTCCCCTACATTTGGAATCTTGGTGGCATCTGCAATAATGGAAGGTGAGACTTGAATGTCACCCCAGCAAGAGTCACCCTGTTATCCTAGAGATGAGATACAAAAAGTCTAATGAGCTTAGGGTGGTGTTGAACTCTCTCTACCTACTCACAGAACTCGTAGTAGCCAAGATATCTGAAACAAGTGACAACCAACTGAGAGGCTTGTAATTCTCTGAGGTTTGATGGCTCTTCCCTGATAATTCTACCTTCCTTGTGTGGTTTTCTCTGATGCCTAGGTCTGTCTGTCGAACTGTCATTGCTTGTACTTTCCTCCTCCTCATAGTCTCGATCCTCTCTGTCCATGTTTGCAAGGCTTGAAGGTATATGAAGGGAATGAGTGAAAGTATTTTAGGAGTGAGGGGATGGGGGTTGACCTTATGGGCTAGAAAATGAATGAGGGAGTAGGAATCATAAAAATGAGAGGGAAGGCTTGGTTTGTTTGAGATATTGCTTTTTGGGAAGAGGGATAAAGGGATGTGGATGTTATGGAATAGGGATAAAGGGATATAGGGAAAGAGTTTAGAGTTGTAGTGATAGGTGATAGAAGGAGTAATTGGGGTTTAGGGTTTTAGGCATAACTAGGGGAAAATTTAGGGTTTCACATTTACCATGGGGAATTATGCTTAAAAGTTTGAAATGCAAACCAACAATGTAGAATGTGAGGAAAAATTACTTGTATCAAGGGAAGAGAGGGAAATTTTGAATTTTTTTGAATTTCTGAGGCCTTTCTGGCCCTTCTACTCAACGCACAGCGCCAATGCACAGACGCGCAGCGCCACCTCTAGAAGTGTGGCGCAGTGTAAAATTAGACTGTGAAAATTGCCAAAAGCGCAGTGCCAAACTCTCAATGAGCAGCGCCACTCCTCCTGCCTGAAATGCACATCGCCAGTCTTCCTACACGCAATGCCACTTCACTACTGCTCCAAATGCAGAGCGCCACCCTCCAGAAGCGCATCGCCACTTCTCCTTTGCCTAAAACTCACTCAACCTTTCCTCTTCTTCTCACATTTTGACTCCTTGCTTGCCAAATGAGAATGGTGAACTTGAAAATGAAATTTGAGACCTTATATCGGAGTAAATTTTGATTTTTCATTTGAAAAACCCACTTTCTAATGTTTCTTGACCTTCTTCAAAACTCTGTTTTTAATTCCTTTTCTTCTTTGTTTCTTTTCAAGTGGATAATGCTCAACTTGAACTAATTTTTGCAGTGTTTCTTTGTCTTGTAGCAAGGAGAGATCCTTTGGTGCAGTCGGGATCATTTATTACATAAAGCGACTGAAAATTACATAAGAAATACAAATTAACTCAAAATGCTTTGTTTTCACCTCAAAAACATGTTTTTTGAGGTGAAAAATACATTAGTTCAAAAGATAATTATATGGTGACAATGACCTTGTTATAGACATATTTGGGCACATTAACCCCAAACTTATATGTTGATATATTAGGGCTCATCAACCCCTAAAATATTTTTTTCATACCCTAAAGGAACATATTCATCTGAATACATCATTACCCAAAAGTTCCATCCAAGAAACCATCCAGAAATTGCATAAATTGAACCATACTGACTGCTCCACTGGAAAAGTGTAATACATACTGAGTGGTACACTACTAGGGTGCGATGCATACTATTTAGGCCTTCTATAGGGTGCGATGGGTGAGGATGGACAAATTTCTGGGACATTTTGTTAGTTGGTTGCTCATGGAATCTTCTAGAAACTTATCCTATGTCACTTTCCTCTCTGAATTCGCCCAAGGATGAACAAGGGAACTAGGAAACCATCTCCAAACCCTTCTATTGTGGAACCAATTGTAACAAGTGGAATGACACTAATCAAACCCCATGGATGACTCACACCCTTGCAAATATCTATAAATTGATCTCCCATCGAGAGATCGAGAGGTTGGAATGTTGTGAATTGCAAGTAAGTGCTGATAGTTTGTAATTGAGGAGAGAGCATTGTATTCTTATTGGAGTGATCTTGCTATTTCATGAGGTGAAGAAGGATTGAAGCTGGGAGGATGGCGTTGGATCAGACAACTGGGTTGTAATTCTCCTTTCTATTAAAAAATCTCTTCAAGTTTTCTCCCATATGATTGTGCAATTGTGAATGTTATCATTTGTGAATGCTATCATTTGTTCATTATATATATGATTCTGTAATAATTATGTCGTAATAGATCACGATGCTTTGATGGTTCTTTGTCGTTGTACTTGTGCAGGTACTCTCCAAGCGTGTTAAATACGGGGAGAAGTTGTAGGATATGCCAAAGGAGAGAGAGGTCAAGCAAGGGATTAAGTGGAAGTTCTAGGTTGGTTCTATTATCTTTCTCTTATCTGTTACACATAGAAGAAATCACTGAATTGCTTTAAATTGTTGTTTTGTAGGGTAGTTGTCAAACCTAGAGGGCTAGCATTCTTTAGGAATACTAGTTTTCCCATAAACAAATTGGTGACTCCGCTAGGGAATGAACAGATGTTTGTTTGTTGTTATTGTTTGTTTTATTTTCAATTTGATAAACTATAGACAGAGTCTGAAGTCAGTCAGGTAGCCTTCGAACTGCTCTTGCTCTGCAATTGCATAGTAGATGAATGTTGCTTCAGTCAATATCTGGTTTAATTTATGAATTAAACATTTGACTTGCAAGCACATCTATATGCCCTTTTGGTAGCTCAGTAACCTCTCAAGACATTCCATCATACTTTGCTTATCATTTTTCATCAAAACCCAGCTTAATTCATTGAAAACAGCTCCACATTTGATCCAAAACCCATTTCAGTTGCGCTCCCTGGACCATCGCACTGTCTTCCACTGTGACTTAGTTTGCATAGCACCTCTTGATTGTAGTAAGTGTGATGCATCTCAATGTATGTGACGCCTAGGTGCGATGATTGACTGAACTCTTTTTCCATCTAGAAATTGAGGGTTTTTGACCTGTTTTCAGTTTTGTTTGGTTGTTTTGCTGCAAATGAACAGTGCCTCTTTACTGAAGCTTACTTGCATCACTTAGATTAGACTCAATTACAGTAGGATTAGTGAATTTTTTTGTGTATTTCTTCCTCATTTACAATCCTTTGTCAAAAAGTTTTTTTAGTCGATTTCTCGCTTTGGTACAAAAAGTGTCGTAATTGTCGTTTTTTGTCAAAAAAGGGAAGTGTCGTAAATTCTTCCTTCCCTTGATAATTGATTGATATTTTCTTGATGCATTTGATTTTATTTGTTTATATTCAAAGTGTCGAAATCATTTCTATTCAAAATTGAAAGTGTCATTTTGAGTCTTCCTTTCCCTTTTGAAGAGAAAAATTGTCGAAAATGTCATTTGAGTGTAATATTTTAGATCTTTGCCGCATTTAGTTTTCCTTTTGGCATCTTTCACATTAAGGAAAGTGAAAACAAATACATGCATTTGCATTTAGCATTTTTTAATTTGTGTGCGAAAAGATGATTTAGGGAAATGCACTAGTGTGTGCTCTTTGCTCTTTGCTTAAAAGCATTGTTATCTTCTTTCCCTAGTAGCTAGGATTTTCATTGCTCAAATAAACAAAGATTGTTTATCATTGTAGATTGCATCTTAGGAATTTCAGATCATCATCATGCGGTGAACCATTGAAAGGCAAACTCTAAACAAGATCAACTTTAAAATAAATTTCAATGAACCTAACAATGCTTTGGAACTTAACACAACATATCTAGAGGTCTAGGCTAGTGACGTGTTCCGACGTCGTTAAAACTAGTGGCTATCATTTTCATTGAAGGTTTGGTTATTCCTCCTCCTTGATACGACAAGTGCTAACACAGACTTGTGCTCCCCATACCGTCGTGTATATATTGGGAGACCATAATAGGCTTAAATCCTTTATCCATAGGAAACTGAGTTTACCGCCTTATTAATCGCAATGCGTTGAACACAACATTTGGGAAGACTGACTGTCGTACATAAGTCCTTGGTAATTTCTTTTTAATTTATCACCAAGGTGTATATTGCAGTTTTGTGATTGATTTGTTAATCCCTTTGTCTAGATTTTCTAGAGTAGTCACTTTCGTTCCTTTTCGAATCTCTAAAAGAAAAGTTCCATCTGAGCACTTGTCCTTTCAGGCTCATTAAAAATAAGGCGACTAGAGTCATCTTTAGATTTTTCTTGACTCTTTAAAACTGAAAAAGCAAAGTTAAGTCTAAAGTGTCTTTAAAATTAATTGATCGCGAATAAAATCCCTGTCCTTAGTTGATCTTAGGTTGAAACATATGGCGACAAATTCGGAGTCCACCAATCTAGGAATTCCTTTTGATGGAAATCCTAGTCCTTTTCCCTCTTTCAGAAATATTGGTGCTCCTTATATGGCTACATTATCCCTTCTAGGATTTACCATTGGCTTGCCGGTATGGTTGTTTTCAACCTCCTTGGTTCAAAATGTCAAGATTTCTCCGCAATCGAGTACACCTCCAACTAGACAAAATAAACCTCCAGTTGATCCTAAAGTTGACCCTTTGCCTTCTTCCTCGTCTGTTTCTCCCTCCCCCTCTTCCTCTTCGCTTCGTGAAAGTATTGGTACTAGTAACCAGGTGGCTAAGAAGAAGAAGAAAGAGAAGAAGAAGAAGAAGAAGCCAATTTAGTAAGGGGGCAACCAAGCAATGATTGCTTTGAATGCAACATCTGATAAAAATCCATATGTTAAGCCTCACAAAGTCAAATATCCATGCAAACTTTGTGTGGGAGACCATCTTCTTCGAAATTGTCTTGATATTCCTCAGATCTTAGAAGAATGGTATTCAAGTTCACATCATTCCATGCCATCAACCTATGGAGATCATGTTGGTGACACACCATCAACTAGTGATAGTAAAGTTCATGGAAAGAAAGGAAAAGTTAAGTTTCCATGTAGGTTATGTAAAGGGAATCACACCATTTAGCTTTGTCCCTATCTGGATGAAGCCAATAAAGTGTTGGATAACCATCCTGCTTCACCGCAGTGACTTCCATCTGGTTACAGGAAAATCTCCCTAAATCCTTCACTAGTTGATGAACCGACTGATCAAAATCAACCGGCGTTCGAAACCACTCTCTCTGAAAGTGAATCCTATGAGTATATACCTGGTCCAAATCAACAAGTCGAGGTAACGGTTGACCCGATTTCACCTTCAGCTAATCGTACCTTTCCCGAAGAGAGTGAATATGATTCCATTCCAGTTCTTTTTGTTACCACAAATTCAAATGAGCTTGGGGGCAGTCCACCTATTCCATCAAGACAAGAGGAAAATCCTCTAGTTCTCATAACTCAAGGGGTTAATTCTCCCATTTCTACGGTACCCCCTCCAAGTAGTCTAGTCACTTCCTTTGATTGGAATCGACTGGAAGGATTTCGCTTTCCTTCTTATGTTCCTTTCCAAATCATAGTACAATTTGGTAAAGTGATTGTATCTAGCACTATTATAGATGAAGGTGCATCAGCGAGTATCCTTTCCTCAACTTCTTGGCAAGTGCTTGGTTTTTCATCTCTTGTGCCAGTTACACAGAATTTGTTGGGTTTTAACAAAGGAACGAATCGATCATTAGGGATCCTTCCTCAGTTACCTATTACTTTTGGAGGGAAAACCATTTATCTGAACGTGATGGTAGTCCCAGGCCCTTTATATTATAATTTACTTCTAGAGTGCGACTATGTTTATGGCATGGGAGCCATTGTTTCAACACTCTTTCAAGTTATTTGTTTCCCCCGTGAAGGCAAAATTGTCACGATTGACCAGCTTTCATTTCCGAACCAGATCTTTCCTTCATGACCACTTATGAGTTGTGAACCCCAAGGGTATACGAGGAGAGTTCCTTGTCTTGTGTCAATGTCGTTAAAAAATGAAATGGCTCCCACGAGGATAATTCCTGGTCTTGTGTCAACCTCTTTAAAAAATGAAACAATGAGTTCAAGGATAGTATGTTGTCTTGTGTCAACCTCATTAAAAAATGAAACAAGGGTGTTTGAGGAGAGTTCCTTGTCTTATGCCAGCCTCGTTAAAAAATGAACTAAATGTATGAGCATAGTTCCTTGTCTTGTGTCAAGCTCTTTAAAAAAAAAATTAACAAGGTACCCTAAAGCAAACTTCCAAGTCGATTCTTTCACTCAATCTCGTAAAAGAACCTTCATTCCACCCACCTGATAGCCATAACTAGTCTACTTAGGTGAATGTAATGAAGCTTGGGGGGCATGCACCTAGTGGTAAATATAAGTTTCCCTCTAGGCCATGTGAAGGGAATCACCCCATTCACCTTTGTCTATCTGGATGAAGCCAAATAGGTGTTGGATAGTTGTCCTGCTTCACCATAGTGACATCCATCTAGTTATAGAGACTCTCCTTTTCATCATGCTGAGGGCATGTAAAACAATTCAAGCATATTTTTTCGTTTTAAGCTCGTGTAAAAAAAAAGAAACTGAAGCCAAGCATAGTTTGTTTGTTTCAAGCTTGTGTAAACATGAAACCAAATCCAAGCATAGTTCCCCATGGTTCAAGCTTGTCTAATAATGAACCCATTTTCAATTTTTAACCCTTGTGATTGCCATTTTGTCAGCCTTTTGAGCCTTGGTTGTTTTCATCTCATCACCACCATCTCTTTGGCCGATCATACCCTTTCACTTTGTTGTTTTACCCGTTTTGAGGAACAGTTGCAATGAGTGGTCTTATAAGCCAACCTCTTCACATCAATAAATATGTTTTGAGAAGTTCCAAACATCATCGAAACCAGTTACTAGCTTAGACACCACTCGTTCCTCAAAATAGAGTCCTCTTTAAACTCTTTTCAGACTCTTTAAACATTTAAAGATAGTCGAGCGCATGTCTTTTCCAGCTCATTAAAGTATTGGAAACATCATCCCTCTTGTATTTGTTTATCCTTTCTCGGACATGAGGGATTACTTTACGAAAATGAACTTATAGAGTCCTCTTTAAACCCTTTTCAGACTCGTTAAACATGAAAAGATTGTTGAGCGCTTATCCTTTCCAGCTCGTTAAAGTATTGGAAATGCCATCCCTCCTATATTATTTTATCCTTTTTCGGACCTGAGGGATTATTTTACGAAAAAAGAATTTATGGAGTTTTTTTCATCCCTTTTCAAACTCTCTAAACATGAAAAGGACCGATATATCCTTGTCGTTAAACTCCTTAAAGTAATAGCGACAAACTTTTCCATCTAGATGAGACCAAGTTTCACTATCTCTACACTCGTTAAAACCTCAAATAGCGATGGGTTTGCCCGAAGGGTGAATTATAGAACAAGCATATGTTATCCTCCTCAATCTTGACAAAAATAAAGAGGTACTGGTTAGAAATGACTGGGGAGAAAAGGGAAAAAACTTAAAGAATTAATGTTAGCAAGTTGCTCTTGAACATGACACTTTCACTTCATCTCCATGATTGAGTTGGGTTGGGTTATTCCATTCACCGGTCATCATACCATTGGTCTTTCATACCATCCATCTTTTGGGGTTAACACTACCAATTCATCTCAGTGTCACCGACATGTTCAAGAGAAGTCATCCATTTAATGTCTCATACATTGCAATACCTCCAACCTTCATTTTTTCATGACTGTCATTCCTGAACCTTGTATCGTTAGTTCATTTTCACCTCCAGAAATCATTTTCTTCATTTCATGTCGTAGATGTGGGATACATCAAGGCCCTCCTACGACGAGTCTCTTCTTGTCGACATCAACTCATTACCCAAGAAGTTGACTTAGAAACAACCCTTTCAATGCTTTGAAGCTTGCATATATCAATGGCAAGTTTCTCACTTCCGGCAATAGGTTGACATTAATGGCCTTCGACCGAAATATTTTGTGTCGTGTTTGACATCAGATCATATATTCACACCACGTAAATTTTACTTTAGTACCTTGAGATCATTATCATTATCGGTGATCCCTCTCGCGTATGTTAACAGCTCACATCATTGGCTGGTAATCAGATGATGTCTTTCCATGTTCGATTTCAGAACATCTCTTCACATGGTTTGACTTGTACATTGAGTGAAGATTGAACGAGTTTGAATACTCTAGATCTAGTTTCATCCATCCGGGCTACAATATGTTCAAGGATATAAAAACATCAAATGTACAAAGGCTCTACACAGATGGTCATCCTAATCATGGATTGCGACTCTATATCTGTAGAATCACGAGTCTGTATCTGCAGACGACTATCTAATCTATGTACATGAAATGAAATTTATAAAGCTAAGCATGGGAATGCCTCCCTCAACTTGATCATGAAAATCATATTCTGATGATGTAGTGTATTGTAACTTATGCAAGACACCTTCTAGTTCGAAACTTCAGATCCTCATGATAAAGCATTTCACCTGACATGAATATTTACGACCTCATGCTTTAGGGGGCAACTGTTATAGACATATTTGGGCACATCAACCCCAAACATATATTTCAATGTATTAGGGCTCATCAACCCCTAAAAGAGTTCTTTCATACCCTAAAGGAACATAGTCATTTGAATACATCATTCCCCAAAAGTTCCATCTGAGAAACCATCCAAAAATTGCCTAAATTGAACCATACTGACTGCTCCACTGGCAAAGTGTGATGCATACTGAGTGGTACACTACCAGGATGTGATGCATACTATTTAGGCCTTCTATAGGGTGCGATGGGAAAGAATGGACAAATTTTCAGGACATTTTTTTAGTTGGTTGCTCATGGAATCTTCTAGAAACTTCTCCTATGCCACTTGCCTCTCTGAATTCACCCAAGGATGAAAAACGGAACTAGGAAACCATCTCCAATCCATTCTCTTGTGGAACCAATTGTAACAAGTGGAATGACACTAATCAAACCCCATGGATGACTCACACCCTTGCAAATATATATAAATTGATCTCCCAGCCAAGAGATCAAGAGGCTGGAATGTTGTGAATTGCAAGTAAGTGTTGATAGTTTGTAATTGAGGAGAGAGCATTGTATTATTGTTGGTGTGATCTTGCTATTTCATGATTTGAAGAAGGATTGAAGCTAGGAGGATGGCGCTGGATCATACAACTGGGTTGTAATTCTCCTTTCTATTAATAAAGCTCTTAAAGTTTTCTCCCATATGATTGTGCAATTGTGAATGTTATCATTTGTGAATGCTATCATTTGTTCATTATATATCTGATTCTGTAATGTTTATGTTGTAATAGATCACGATGCTTTTGTGGTTCTTTGTTGCTGTACTTGTGCAGGTACTTTCCAAGCGTGTTAAGTACAGGGAGGAGTTGCAAGATCTGCCAAAGGAGAGAGAGATCAAGCAAGGGATTAAGCGGAAGTTCTAGGTTGGTTCTATTATCTTTCTCTTATCTGTTACACATAGAAGAAATCATTGAATTGCTTTAAACTGATGTTTCTAGGGTAGCTGCCAAACCTAGAGGGCTAGCATTCTTTAGGAATACTAGTTTCCCATAAACAGACCTACAAGCCATCATGCTTGACTTATTTATCATCTTCATACCCTTGTTGCCCTTTATTTACACTTTTAAATCATGCTCTTGACGTTGGTCATGAAACCCTAAGACCTAATGAAAACATGCCCTATGACCTAATGAAATCATGATTGCAAATTGACCATGAAACCATAACTAAAGACAACCTAAAGAAGGGTCAGCAAGTATACTCTATGAGGGAGAAATTAGATTTTCTGAAGAGAAGACAACCATCAGTGGATCAGTTTGACATGACCTAATGAAATGATGTAAAAATTTAAGTACGGGACCCCTAAAATGAAAATGAAAAGAGAAAATTTTGATCCCTGATGGAAGTATGTAGATACTATCACTAACATATATAATCCCATTATTTTGGGTAATTGATGTAATGTTGGGACAAAAATGTAAACCCCCTGTGTTGGGTGATTGATGTAATATTGAGTCGTTGGTGATAGGAAAGGTCATACTTGGTTGATTCATAAAGTCTTGTGCTTTTATTGTATATCTTTAGAGGTCTAGCATACGCTCAAGGGGAGCATGGTCAGTATGCAGTCTTCATACTCAGCAGACCAGACCTATAACGATCCTCTCTACAAAGGGGAAGAGAACCCTTTGTTCAACATTGTTCATCCCTTTTCCCTTAATTTCAAAGGGGGGGAGAAGCTTTGTGTTTGGATAAGAATGCTTGGAGAAGCTTTGTAAGAAGTCTCGGTATTTGCAGGTGTTTATAGGTGGTGAACAAATACTAAATTGGTTGCCATCAAGTCTAAAGGGGAGTATTATTAGCTTTATGACTAATGTGTTGTCCTTAATGGAAACCTACTTGATAGAGATCTCAAAATTATGATAAAATGATGATTATACAGAGTATACATATGTTACATGTGATATGGACAAAGGAATGATAATTTAGAGACAAATGAATGATAAAGGTGATTTTTGAGAACGTATATGTGTGTCCTGAGAAGCAACTTCACGTACATACATAGGTATTATGAAGAAAAGTTGTGTACAGAATCCACACCATGGTAATCTGGATACTAGGGGTCATTAACATGGTATTGGCCTAGAATAATTGGAGCTAAAATAGTTATTTGATCCCGTTAAAGAATATTAATGATGTTACCAAGGGATTTTCCTAAGTTATTAGCTAAGGATAAATCTATATAAGGAGATGGAGATCAAGGTGTTAAGTGTGCAAGTAATGAGATATACATGTTTGATCTAATGGCTCAAATAAGGTAGATCTGAAATGAAGTCATATTTCTTGGTCTTTTTATGTTGGTAGATAACAATGATAGATCTATGATGATGGTATGAATCTACATATAATGATGTGTTAGTGTAATAGTATGTATGTCGATATTTGGATTCGATAGATGTTGTGTTATGCGGAGAAAGTATGATTCAGTGATTTTAGATATTTATGTTGGTTTTCCTCTTAATGGTCATGTACATACGAGGATCTTCCTCTTCAAGTTTACGTATAAATTCTGTGAATTTATACTGTATGTTGAGATCTATACACATGCATTATGCATGGTAGTCGTGTACATATGCTGATATGTTTTGTGGAAGTTGTGTATATATACTAGGGTTTTGTAGTATGGCTTGTTGATGACATTTGATCAGTTATGTTTTTTTTTGTTATCTATCGATGACATATCTATCATGATAACCCGTGTTTTATAGTATTGATTGGGTTGAGTTTATTATGGAATAAAATGTTGATTACTGATGATGCTACAATGTGGTGATATGTAATTGGTTAAGTGTTAAGGATTGATTTAATACATGATTCAATGGTCATTTTAGTATTACAATGGTTCTGATTCAGTTGTACGTGATTTGAGATCTGTACGCGAGTCTTATACAGAGGAAGCATGTATATACACAGGTGTGCTTTAGAAAATTAGCTTATACATTCTAATATATGTCTAATAAGGGTTTTCAGGAACAACATTGTGTTTCTGTGATGGTGAAAAATGTATGGTTTGGTATAAAGTTGAATGGTTGTGCATTAGTATGATCTAATGGTTTATATATGTTTTGGATTAGTTTGATATTGGTGCAATGGTTGATTGAGATTCAGTGATTAGGTTATTGATTTTATAGTGATTCAATTGGTTCATTGATTGGGTGATTTGATTCAGTATTTGGTTTTAGATTTGTTACTTGGTTTGGTCTTCATGTTGGAATTGGGTTCAGTATGAAAATATGATGAAAGATGGCCTACAGGTTTTGATGTTTTGAGTCAGGTGGATCCAGAATGGAATATTATGAAATGTGTTCCATAAGATGTGTTGAGGGTTGGAGCCTTCAATAAGGGAGTCAAATATTCCTTCTAGTGGTAGTTGATAAATTTGTTTAGGGGGTAGGAGCTCCCTTTCGGTAGGAACTAATAAACGAGATCAGGGGGTCAGAGCTCCCTTCAAATAGGTGTTGGAGAAAAAGAGAAGGTTGTAGCCTTCGGAATTTGGGTGCCTGCGTACTGCTAAGATATTGCATGAGTACAAGCATGTAGGAAGTTTTATTAATACTAAAAGAAGAAGACAGAGACAAATACAACAATGGTTTTCTCCCACATTGGGTTTCCACCTAAAAATCATTGTGTTTTCATGTGTTGTTGTGTTTCTTTTGTGTGATATTTTACTCTTCACTTACTGCTCATGGTTACCATTTAATTAATGAATAATGAAGTAATGGCACACTGGTTAAATATGAACAGATGATGAAATATATGAAAAGTTAGTTTTCTGGATATACGTTATTTTCCTTTACTGAAGTCACACACATATGTTGGCTGCATGAATTATAGTAGTGTATAGAAATTGAAATATAAAATGAAAAGTTAAATTCGTTTTAAAATAATGATTCACACCCCCCCCCCCCCCCCAGTATTTTTCCCAATAGTCTCTTACGCTTCTCTACCCTATATATCACTTTTGTTGAGGCTTCTTCAACATCAACTTCCTTATTTCTCTATCTCTGCAGCCAAATTGTCTTCTAGCTGGCTCAATTCACTTCTCCTTTGTTGAATCTTGTTGTTTTGGTCTTCCACAATCACATCAGGATAAAATTTTCTCTGAACTGTTCTCATTATCAGGCCTCTGTCACCATACTCCCTTTCTATAAGATGCCTTTTTAGGGAAACTTCCACCATCAGTCTTCTAATCTCTTCAATTTCCATGTCCATACTGCCTTCTTGCTGGAAAAAATCATCCATCCTTTGTTGGAAATGACTATTGCTTTCATGAATTTACAAGGATACAACTTATCCTATCATCCTCTTCCTTTTCTGTTGTAAGTCACCCACTTTATTTCCACTTTGTCGTTGCATTTTGTTCATTGAAACCTCGTCCTCATCCTCTATGAAATTTCTATAGTCCACCATCATTTCATTTGCTTCACAGTTGATCTTTGGATTGTCCAACCAATCCTCTAAAAAAAATAATTTTGCTGCAACAAACTTCATGTCCATGCCTTTTCCAACTTACATGGGTTTCTCCAATGGTTCTTGTACTTCTTTATGTTCCAACCAACTCTTTTCTTCAAGTAAATATTCATCACCTACAAACACAAAAAAAAAAAAAAAATGTTATTTTCAAAAACATGAGACCTTCAGGTCTCTTTTGTGGCTACCAACATTCTTTCCTCATTCAACATTGACTCCTCAATCTCCATGCCAATTACACATAAATTTCAAGATATTCTATCTTCTGTTCATTCTGCACAATAGACCTCGGTGATTGTTCCTCCTCTTGGTACAAAACACAAACAATGCTCTCTCTCGTATCTGCAACAAATCCTACATTCATAAAAAAATCATTTCTTTTAAAATCATAAGGCTCCTTAGTCTCATTTGATGCTTCATTTTTATCTGCACTCTTCTCATAATTTGTGAGACTTTCAACTAGCCTCTCATCAATATCTTCTTCATCATTTTCTCCAAGAACTTGTCCTTGTTCTGGTGAATAAATAATCCCCTCGACAGTTATCATTTATTTTTTCTTCATTTATCTTTCCAAATGAGAATTTTTTGTGAAGTTAAATCCCCTTTGTGGATAGAGGCGATCACTCTAGCCCAATGAGTGGTTCTAGCAACAAACTAAACAAACTAGCATGCACTTTCCTAGCTTATGTTTAACAAATGTAGAGAGAAGGAGAAACATACCTCACTCTGATGCTAATCACTCAATCTTTTGGAGATGATTTTGAATCATTCACTCTGGGCCTTTCTCCTTACTTGTTCTTCACGTCTTAGTGCCTGCAAGGAATATCAAAGAGCTATGCAAGATACAAGAGAATATTTGGCCTACATCAAACATAAACTACTTAATAGATCGAGTAATAAGCTAAAATCATAAACATTTACACAATTATGGAAAGTGAACATCATATGTATATATTAATAAGCTAAAAAGAGAAGCATACAACCTATGCCTTGATGTTGGAGACCTCCTTTTGGTGGATGTCCAATTCCAAGCAAAGACTCTTCAAGCACTCCTTCTCCAAGCTAGAATAGGTAGCATGTAAGCATAATCTCAACATAGGGATGCAATAATCAATGACAACCATTTGGGGATGGAAGGGAGTGAATTTATAGGAAAGGAGAGGGATTTAGGGATCCACGAAAGAGGGAGGAAGGTCCACATCTCAAGGGAAAAGCCCATGATGATAAGATCAAGAGGTCCAAATGGGAGAGCTCGACCATATCAACAACAACCAATATCCAAATCGATGTTCTCAAAGGTTCTAGTGCATGAAGCTTTTCCTCTAGTTCGGGAAAACTTGCCAGAAGAGGTTTAGCGTGGGTTTTCCTACCAAAACCCACGCTGGAAGTGCTAGTATATAACTGTGCAACCTACCATCAGCATGGGTAGGTGTGATGCAAGAAAGTGTTCCCTCTGTGGATAGAGGCAACCCCTCTAGCCCTAGAGTGGGTCTAGTCACAGCAAACACAAGTCAACAATTGATTTCCTTAAACAGTCATCATTGGAGGCCTACCTCAACTAGTGGTCGATGAAGTTCCGTTTTGCTACTCCAGCTTCCGCTTCCTTCTCCTCAATGAGTGATCAACTTGAAACAATGCAAAGAAAATACAACAAAGCACGTAACCGAAAAACAACAATGCTATATTTACTCACAAAGTCAAGAAGTCATAAGCTATCAAGTAAATTACATACAAGACATAGGAAAACATCATTGATTGTATTAATAATGAAATAAGAGCAAACTTACAACCAAGTCTTGACGTCACAAGCCTTCTCAGAGGATCCAGCCAGTATGTTTCTCATGCATTCACTCTTCAAGGATGAATCTCCCAACACACAATGTCTCTCTCTCACTCATAAGCTTTAACACAAAGTTAAGGGCACTCCACAACCTTCCACAAGCTATCAAAAATCTCACACTTGTCACACCCACACCAGCTATTTATTAAACTCAAAAGCAATAGCAGCATTGTACAACCAAAAGAACCCCAAAAACTAGCAGATCATAGCAATGGTGAGTGATTCTATAGGAGAAGGAGTCTCCATGAAATGAGGGAGAGGGAGCTTATCCTCAAGGGAGGTTGCACAAGAGGCGGAACCACCATCCCAGAGGCAGAAAGGCGACCCAAACTGACCCAACAACCAGGTCTAGAGACATCCAGAAGGCCGACTGTTTAAACTAATTCACCAAATCTGGATCATCGCGGGTCATGAACTGGGGACTAGTGACGATGTCGCAACGATACAGTGCATGGCAGGGAATCGTCGCGGATTTTAAGGGTTTACTAGCAACGATGTAGGAACTTAGTCAAAAAGGGTCAATTTTTCAGCATTAGAGAGAATTTGCTTAATCTTCTTGCATAAGTGGGAAGATATGAACATGTTTATTTGATACATGATACAGCAGAGGGACTGAGATGAGGATAGTGACAAATTACTATGTAACAGATGCCCCCTAAAGCATGAAGCCTGAGAGAGTGGGAGGGGTGAAATTTTTTACGAAACTGTCTGAACTGGAACACCACTTCGAAGATCCTACAGGTGCAAGTACAACTGATATCTCTCATAGTGAAATACATGTAGTCTATGCATGGGCGTAGCCATCCAAAAGACATACGAACTTGGTCTGTGGTATGGACGCAGCCAGCCAGCTAGGAAGACCATGCTAATGATAAAGGCATGGTCGCAACCATCCATGTAGACTCAAGTATGGTCACATCCATCCATCAAAGAGTCATGTAGGTAATCACGAACCAATCCACGCAGCCTGAAAATGTGTAATATGAGTTTGGGGTCTTGAAACCCAACCAATCATAGTACAAATTCTAGCATGCAAACAGATGTGCTAAAGTCGAACATGATAGAAAGTCGCTTGATTACCAGTCAGTGATGAAAACCATTAACAAGCACGAGAGAAAACACCCATAATGTCAACGGATCTCAATGTACTGTCCAGTATAATCCACTAAGTGTGAAAAAATGGGCTGAAGTCGAACACTCGTGGAATCGCCCAATCGAAGACCAATGAGGGAAATCTGTCGTCAGGTACAAAGAACTTGCCATTAAGGCATGCAAGTTCCAAGGTATGGAAAGGGATCTCTAGATCAATCTGCTGGATAATGAGCTGGTATCGACAGGAGACGATCCGTCGCAGGAGGGCCATAATGTTTCCCCCATCAACGACATGAGATAAGGAACAAGTGGTAGATGGTGAAATAGAGTATCAGAGGAGGAGGTAAGGAAGTGAACTACAGAAGGATTATACTCTTGAACATATCAGTGACACGACACCGGAATGAGGCAGCATTTTGGTACCAAAGGATCAGAGGCTTGATGGAGACAACATGGATCAGATGGAAAAATGACAACCCAAAACCTCGGAAGGCCAAATGATGATGTGTGGATATCCTGACCCGACAAGAAGCAAGAGTTTCGATGTTCAAGAGTGACTAGCTGCCGCAGGTAACCAATGATGACTTCCGAATTTTTCCCCCACCATTTCTGGTGAGTACCCCAATTATTTTTGAAAACAAGCTTGAAGGGGATAGCATATGCTTGTAATATAAGTTCGTCCTTCGGACGAATCCAACCTAGAGATAGTTTAACGAGCCCTAGGGAGGAGAAGCTCGAGTCTCGTCATGGTGACGAGTCCAATGTCATCAAGGTTTAACGAGTCTGACACAGGGAAAACTCAGAGTCTTTTTCATGTTTAGAGAGTTGAAAAAGACATGGAAAAGAAAACTCTAGGGGGGTCCTTTTTCATAAATTTGTGTCCCTCGAGCCCGAAAAAGTATAAAATAATACTAGAGAGAACCGCTTGACCATTACGATCAAGGAGTACTTTTCGTAATTAGTGACCTTGATC